>MNCI01010950.1:113786-125420 GCA_015680685.1 Gnetum montanum
TGGCAAAAATAAAAAGTATTATAAAGAAAACATTTAGAGTACAAACATATAGAATCATAAAAATGAGATGAAACTTTAATAAAAAATAAAATGAATGGCCCAATGATGTTGGGAATGTCTTTTTAGCTTTTTATCTTTACAACTAACCCTAAAAAACCTCTCCTCTTATGCAATAAAAAGATTTGAACTTACCATCTTTTAAAAGCATCCTTTTGGGTTTTCACTTCTTATTCTTGTAAACAAAGAAGAAAAAAATGATGGGCATGTAAATTAAAATGTAACCAACAAATTAATTAATAATGTTACGTAGTAAATTCCTAATGTATTAAGTATATGCTTTGTTAACTTGTCATTACACTCATACATGTTTTTAAAACCCCCACCCTTCCACATTAGGCGTAGGTGAGATTTACCCCCTGCATGTGCTTCTAATGTAGAAAAATGTATACCCTTCATAAACCCCATCAAATTACCCTTTTGGCATTTTTACCCCCATAAGCCCAAATATAGACACTAGGTGACGTTTTTCACTTGGGGAATGAGGCTTTGATCACTTATGAGGCATTTTTTAGTCCCAAAAGTATAAAGTATGTGAAATTGCCCATTGCAGATTACAATCTTCACATTTATAATGAATTTTTTCCTTGGGTTTCATGGGGTGAAACCTATATGATGAATATTGGCTATAACATGAAAATTTTTGTGGTGTTTCAATGGCCCCTATTTGTTGGTGCATGAAGGATTAACCTAAGAGGCATCAACAAAGAATACAAAACATCACTGCATATTATAATGCTACAATGCATACAAGCCACATGAGAATCATGTTATCCAGGTCACCAAAGTTGCTAGTTTAAAGTTGTGGCAAGCCATGGTACTAGTTTAAGGCCTTGGCAAGCCATGTTGCCAATTTAAGGTCATAGTGGACTGTTGAAAGTAGGCTTGCTTGTCAATGATTGTTGGCTACATGTAGTATGATTTTAGATAGGAATAATTGACTAAATTAGCTAGCTCATTTGCATCTATGTTAGCTATTCTAAATGCTTCACTCTCATAGGATCTAGTGACAAGAAAGGATCCTTCCCATGTGGTTGAGATCTTGTTTGCATGCTCGTTGATGGCTTTGAGGACTAGGTCCCCATCCTTGATCTTATGCATGGTCAAGTCCTGGTGATGTTGTTGCTTCTACCTCTCTTGAGAGTGTTTGATGTGAGCAAGTGCTTTCATACACTACTCGTCCACCAAATCCAGGGCTACCATCCACAATTCCTTACTTTTCTCATTGTTGATGAAGTTGGTCAAGGCTACTCGGAGCGATGGCACTTGCAATTCAAGATGTAAAACAAATTTAGAACCATAAACAAGGCTATAAGGTGTCATGCTAGTTGCCATGCAATAGGTTGTTTTGTATGCTCATAGTGCATGGACAACCACTCATGCCACTTGTGTTTGCTATTGTTGAGCATCTTCTTGAGCAAGTTGATGATGGCCTTGTTGCTTACTTTTGCTTGCCCATTGGCTTGAGGGTAGTAAGGCGATGAGAAAGAATGCTTAATGCCTAGGTTTTGATAGAAATCCTTGGTTTCTTGGCTACTAAATTAGGGTCCATTATCCATAACTATGGTCATGGGTATGCCAGAATAGGCTACAATGTTATCTAGGATAAATTTGCAAACTTGTTCAGATGCAGTCTTCCTTAGGAGAATAGCCTCAACCCACTTGTTAAAGTATTTAGTTGCTGTGATGATGAAGATATGTCCTACAGAAGACTTAGATGTTATAGGTCAAATGATATCCAACCCCCATCATTGAAATGACCATGTTATCTAGGTTGTATGCAACTCAGTTGGTGGTACATGTATAAGGTTACTATATCACTAGCATGTGTCACACCGCTTAATCTTTTATAAATAGTCATTTTTCATATGGGGCCCATAGTAGCCTAATCATCTAATTTTAGCAACCATGGATCTTGGTCCTATATGTTCTCCACAAACATCCTCGTGAACCTCCTTTAGGACTATTCTAGCTTTGGTTTTACCTAAGCACTTTAAGAGTATGCTATCATAAGATAGTCAACATAATGTGTTGTCACCTACGATGACACATTGCTTGGATTTCTTATGTACGATGTCCTTTTGAGTAGCAGTCAGGCCTTGTGAGGATTCCCCATGCATAAGGTAAATTTTGATATTGTCATACCACTCCTTGGAAGGAGTAGTATGAACAATGAATACAAAGGTATCCTCAATGGTTTGTTTGATGGAAGTAGTATAGTCCACAGTTAAGGTGGATAACTTGCTAAATACATCTAGCATCACACTAAGGTCTAATGTTACAATTGCATTGGCTATGACATTTTCATTTCGAGGTATGTGTTGGATATCAACATTTGTAAATTGTTGTGACAACTGCATCCCTAGGTCACAGTAAGGTTGTAAGTGCTTAGTTTTGCATGCATAGACTTTGGTTACTTAGTTAACCACAAGTTGTGAATTGTCCTTGATGGCTAGGCATCTAATTCCTAGGTCACAAGCTACCATCATCCCTCTAATCAGACCCTCATACTCCGCTATGTTTTTGGTACATGGGAACCCAAAATGATAGGAGAAGGATCAGATCTCACTAGATGAAAATGTTACAATGGCAATGACATTAGCCCCATGGATAGTTGAAGCTTTGTCAAAGTGAATGACTACCTTATAACCATTATGTACTTGGCTAACTACGTTAATGTCTTCATCAGGGAATTCAGGATCTATGGTTTCTTGGTCATCAATAGGTGAAATTGTGAGTTGTACAGCTATAGATTGACCTTTTATTAAGGATTGAGAGATGTAATGGAGGTCAAACTCTATGGTTCTGGCTTTCCATCAAGCTATATGACTACTATCATAGATGTTGATCATTATGGCTCTGAGTATGTTATCCTTGCAAATGGCGTTGGCTTGGTCTTTCAAGAGGTATGTTGTCATTTGATTAGCCTTTTATTGAGTGTAGCAAGCGTCAATGAGAGCATAAGATAGTTTTTGAAATCATTGTCTCAAAGCTTTCTTGAGCTCATATAGAGATTTTTTGAGGTGATAAACATGTGTTTCTTCTTGCATAGCAAAACCAAGAGGAAGAGCCATATAAACCTCTTCTTTAAGATTGCCATGAAGAAATGCATTATTAACATTCAATTGATGAAGGTGTCAATTTTGAATGGCTGAAATTTCCAAAAGACATCTAATTGTAGTAATTTTAGAAATAGGTACAAAAGTTTCCTAAATATCCAAACCTTCTTTCTGAGTGTATCTCTTAGCTACAAGATGAGCCTTGTAGTACTCAATAATTTCATTAGGTTTGTATTTGATCTTGGACATCCACTTATAACCAAAGATCCTTTTATGATGAGGTAAAGAAAGAAGTATCCAAGTATTGTTGGACTCCAATGTACGAATCTCTACTTCCATTATCTATTATCATTTTAGATCCTTGATTACTTTAGCAAAAGTCCTTGGCACTCTATGTATTCTTTTTGAGCATAATAATACCTAATAAAAACACATTTTCTATCTCATGAATCAAATTTTGATCTTTTATTAGGAAGTGTAGTACCATAGCATAGCCATTAAAAAAATCCAAGATGATTATAGGAAGATTTATAATTGAAAAGAACTTCATGAGGTATTTGATTAAATAGAATTGATGTGAGGGTTGATTTAACAAGACAAATAGAAATGAGACTAAATTCCCCTTAAAAATGTAAAGGTAGAGCAGCTTGAAACCTTAAATCTTAGGCAACATTTAGAAGGTGTCGATGTTTTTGCTCAACTACACCATTTTGTTGCAGGGTAGTAACACAACTACATTAATGAACAATACCTTTTTCTTGATAAAAGGAATGCATACTGAACTTAATATCATTAACCTCTCAAATTTGTTAGATTTTGTGACTAAATTATGTTTCAACTTATGTGGAAAAATATTTCAATAGAAAATGAGTTTTAGTTTTGTATCATATAAGAAACACCAAAGTACATCTAGTAAAATCATTAACTATAGTCAAGAAGTATAGTGCATCAATGAGGAAAGGTGTTTTGTAGGGATCCCATATGTCACAATGAATTAGCTTAAAAGGTACAGTGCTTGAAATAGAACTTGAAGAAACTGGTAATCAGGCTTGTTTAGAAATTAGGAAAATGCCTTAATGTTATGAATGATAAATAGAAATTTCAGATGTATTTTTGACTAATAAGTGCAAGTGAGAACTAGATAAATATTCCAATCATTTATGCCATAAATTAAATGAGGAAAAATAGATATAGAATGAAAAATATCTTTATGAAATTTATTTGAAACCTTAGTAAAAGAATGAAGAATATATAGGCCATTAATTTCTTTGCCCACTTCCATTGTCTTCCTCAAGGCTTGATCTTATATAATACACCAATCAAAGGAGAAGGCTACTTTGCAATTCATATGTCAAACTAGTTTTCTAACCAATATTAGATTGGTGTTGAAGAAAGGAACATAGAGAACATACTTTAAAAATATTGCATCTAATATATTCATAATTCCAATATTGGAAACATGTGTAATAGTATGATCAGGCAGTTTTACAAAAGTATCTACTTTGGATGTAACATGAGAAAAATAAAAAATGAGTTAACCATATGATCAGTTGTTCCAATACCAAGGATCTATGATGTTAAATAAATTAATAAGGCTAGTGATGAATAGCTAGGCATCCTAGCACTCTACCATACAAGTCACAAGTGCACACACATGCCTAGATTATAATCTATGGATGGACAATGTAAGTATGCTAGAAATTGATAATTGATTCATGATCATTATCTTTTCACTTTTAGTTAGTGAATTGTAAGTGTATGGTTTAACTCTAGATGAGGCATATGATATCTTGATGTTGTTGGCTCATGTTACTCCTAAGTACAAACATGGTGAAAGTGAGAATAAAATCTAAGTCTAAGTGATAATAGAAATATAATTCTATTCTATCCTATCATAATGAGTAGTTGTTCCTAGCTTACTATGCATGTCTTGGGCTCACACAATGGTCATAGGGTTACCAAGTATTACACTACTGGAAAAATCAAGTAATAATACTACTAGAATTACTAAATGATTACACTTATATGCTTGAGCATACTATTAGCTTGAAGACTAAAACCAATGTCAATAAAGAGGCTATCATCAATGGTAAAGAGATTGGACGTAAGATTGATAACATGCAACGAGGTGAAGATCTTCTATTTGTATCACTTTGTTGCTTTGATACAAATATTAGTATTCTACCACAACTATCTATCTTGAATCCTATTGTTATTTTAAGTTCAAGCATGATGAGTGGCAAGGTACCCCTACACTCAACCATAGGAATACGAGTGTACATGCGATGCAGTCGAACTCCAAGGACTAAGTGCTTACGCGCCCTCATGGAATACTTAAGGTTAATCAATCGTTGTCTTTCCAAACTTACTTGTGTTGTCACGGTTGTATGGCTAAGTAATCTTGAGGTATATGATTTTTATATCTTTTTTCTTTTTAATGCCTATGCTAATAGGGAAAGGTGAAGAGAACTAAATGACTGACTTTCATTAACTATTCACTAACTAAGTTCTAATTATCCTAGCACCAGTATCCATTTCCACTTTCTGCACACACCCTGAACCAGTGCAACATTGTTGGGATTACCAAATGCTACTCATTACTAGGTTACCAAGCATTACACATGTGCTCAAAGCGGTTGTACTGAGTGCACTTAACTAGGAGAGTCAAGGGTTGAGAGAGATTAATAATCTAGGAAAGCATTTAAACATTTAACAATAATTAAATCCTATTTAGCTTAGTCCACATCCTGCAAGGTTTATCAGAAAGTTCGTCTTTATTGCCATACACAAATGTGTGCTCAGGTACAATTTTCTCGAATAAAGATCTGTTCACTTTAAGACTCCTACTGCTAGCATATGGAAATTATTCTAACTCTGGAATGGTAAAATTGCTATAGTTTGGCTAAGAGTCTAAGTCTAGATTCCTAAAACAGGGAAAGCTACCTCTTATTTATAGACATTGCGGTGGGCTGCAATATCGCGTACACGATATCGCAGGGGCAAATGCGATATCGTGTATGCAATATCATGGCTCATCATAACCCCATGATTGAATGAAAACTCATCCTCAAGTTCCTTACAAAATATTGGGAAGGTATGGGATTATTAACTTGAATGATACTAATGGTGAATGAGGTGACATGTGAACGGATCATCATTACAACACATGACAATATTAGTGTTCATGACAACAAGATTGAACACTATACACATTTGACATCCAGCCTTATTTGGCAGCTGAGAGAGAAGAGAGAGAGAGAGAGAGAGAGAGAGAGAGAGAGAGAGAAGGAGAAGTCTATTGCTGCCGACACCAAGATTGCACCTTCCGTTGTCCATCCATAACCGCACCATCGATCTTGTTCCTTGCATAACTGCTCCAGCACCAGTCCATTGGTGTATGATTGCCATCTGCACACACAACACAGTCTTATATTAGCAAGGGTAAATGAATCACAATGCAATTGATACCTTTCCTCAGTGTAAGGTGCATTGGCTAAGTTGTAATATGGTTGATACAGATTTGGAGATATAATACTGGTGACTACATGAGGTGTAGGGGTTAAGAGAAAATCGAAAAAATTGGACCAGGACCCCCATGATTGAGAGTGAACCTCTGGTAGCAAAAGAATGGAGAAAAAAATAAGGAATAAGGGAGATGGAGAAAAAGAAACAATGGTAACACTGATAAAATGGATGTCAGGGATGGAAATGAACAAAATAAAATTTGATTGCAAAAATGTTTAAGGAAAATAAATTAACGGATGGACCAAATAAGAATGCCAGTGGGTCCTCCCCAAAGCAGGCTCATGCCCTTAATGCCCTGACAATCCCACATTCAAAGAGTCCGTAGGCTCTGGAAATGCTATTTGGAAACAAGGGTTAAATTCTTAACCACAAGAGGTTACCAAAAAGAAAACAATGTATCAACCAAAATATAGACTATTGATACAACCGACAATGAGGTGAAAAATGGAGAAAGAAGGATGGAAAGAAGAGAATGGAATGGAGTCTTAAGAACAAGGTGATATACAACCCCTTGTCTATTAATGGTTAATGTGACTTAGTAGATATCTTTCCAAATCTAGCCTTAAAAAATCCACATCTGGTGACTTTGCTTTAATACATTTGGCCAATCCATCCACTTGGAGTAACAAGAATGCTTCCACCAAAAAGTCACCACCATTCTAATGAAACAAGAAAGGAGAAAGTAGGAAGCGAGAGAGGGCCTTAGTTAGAGGAAACATGTTTGTTTAGTTCCATAACCAGTTCTTGTAGCCTAGATGATTATTTCATTTAAGGGGTGTGCTTTGAATTCTCACTTTCGCTTTTTTTGCTTGCTTTTTTTTTGCGTGAGAACCACACCATGCAAAGACTTATTATTTTTATTAGCTCAGCTTCCTGATAATGGAGCAGCGTTGGAATGGTAAGGAAAACTCAAGAAGAAAACATCCAAGCACCCAAGAGAAGGGCTAGCACAAATGCATCAAGTTCCCTTGAAGTCACACCCTTTTCAATCCTTGAGTCCTTCCTTAGTTTGAGAAATGCCCAGTCACTAATTCGTTGATAGTTCTTATTATTTAAGGAAAGGGATTGTACAGTTCCAAGCCAAGAGAGACCATAGAAATTCATGGATGCATGGATGATGTGGACTCATTGCTTGCTATATCAAAAGAACCATACCTTAGTATCAACATCATAACTTAAAGGTAAAAACCAAACATTAGCAATCAATGGAATACAGTTCATACCATCTTTAGGAGCACTTATTAGGTGAAAATCTGAACAACATAAATAAACACAGAAATAAATGAAAAAATTATGAACGATGTTGCAAAACAAAAACAAGAAAAGTTAAAGAAATTTTCAAAACAAAAATGTATAAAATAAAAACTTAAAAAGGAACTGAGGGCCTTGATTGATCAACATAGGTGGCCATCTCCCCCTGACTAAGTTGGAAGGGGAAGATTCGAAATAATGAGCAAGGTCATCCTTTCTTTGATGTATTATGTGCATTGACCATTCTAGATTCATGGCAAGGTTTAGGCTATTGCACACTGACTTGTAATTTTTTATTGGAGCATTTGTTCGAAGTTTTTAGAAATTTCCAGCTTCCCCCTATTGATGTTTTCAGGTTAAGGGTTGGAAGTTGGTGACACTCTTTCTCTAGTGTATCTATGCTTTCAACATGGATGCAAGTTGTTCCCCCAGTTAGTTCCATGCATGTTGATGAGTTGCTCTCCTGATCAGCAATCAACCATTGGGTGTTTTCTTGTTGTGTGGTTGCTACATACAGGAACTTGTGTATGTTAATTTCTTGAGCACACCAGTTGCATGTAGGCAATGTTGAACATTCCTGTATGCAATCACACCCTGTATCATTATATGTGATGCATGGAACTTTCTTCCTCTTGATCTTCCCAAAAGTGTTTTCCTTAGATATTTCCAAGGAAAGATCGCATATTCCTAGGCATGCATTTATGGTACTTAGCCATGTCCTTTCCATTATTATTGGGAAGTACCCTTTGTCATTGTTTACTTGTATCACTAGGAAATTAGCTGGGTATGACCACCCACACATAGTGGTAATGATGTCCTCCACTAGTCCCAAGGGGAAAGTGATGGACTGGTCAACTAGCTCCAAGTGAATATTACTCTTCTTTAGTGGAGGTAGGTTCCAGGCTTTATACATCTCTTGTGATATCATATTGACTCTGGAACTTGAGTCCAAAAGAGCTTTACATGGTTCATTCCCAATGACTTGGAGATAGATTAGAGGACTTCTAGGATCAGAGAATTTCCTAGAAAGGTGGCCCTCCTTAATCCAGTCAGTGATGGCATGTGTTAACATAACCATGTGCATTGAGCTCTATTTTTAGTTTGAAGGGAGCTCTAAAGCCTTATTTAATGGGGAAGTGTACTGAGGCTCAACCACTTGTGATTGTGAGAGCTTGGTTGGACTATTGGTTCTGAAGAAAGGTCTTCTCTTTATGCGGTTGTTAGAACCAACAACGGATTGAAGGTTTATAGCTCTCATAGCATTATGTTGCTGCGATTGAGTGGGGAGTTCCCCTTGCATTACTGGAGTGGGTGATAATGGAGCTATCGGTGTGAGAGTTGTGGATGGATTTGGAGGATGATATGTTTGTGGGTTGTATCTCCCAGGAAAAGGAGTCCTATAATACTCCCGAGCTTGGTAGTGATGTTGTGGTGTCACGTTACCAACTGAGTCATGTGGAGAAATTGGCTGCTACACGTAGTAGCCATATGGATCTGGTTTTTGGTAAGGGTATTGTTGCCTTGGTGGTGGCATCCCCCATGACTGTGGGTATTGCCATTATTGGTGTTTCTCAATAGGTTTTCATGGAGTTCCACTTGGATAATACGTTAATGGTTGGTGGAATTGCCTTGAGTTACCTTGGGGATAAGGTAACCGTCGGGGTGCTTGCTGTTTGTTAAGTCATGGGTTAAGTGCATACAACCCAGACTCTTGCAGATGTGAGATTACTAGGCAACATCCCTTAGGATGGTCATACTTGCATATCTCACATCCACAATATTTTTTCGTATTAGAATCCACAACCTCTTCAGTGATGGCCATTTTACCCTTACCTTTATTACATGAATGGTCCATGTCCCTCTTTTTCTTTTTATCATAGTCACTACCTCGCTCCTTAGACTCCTCTACGATTTTGAGAAGAGTTTCAAATCTATTATCTAAGGAGTCCCACATTTGGTCTACCTTCATCGACACTTCTATTGTTAATTTTTGGAGTGGCAAGGTTTTCCTATTTACCATCTCTTCAAGTGATGACTCTTCCTCCTCCTCATAGAATCTCACTTCCTTTTTTCGTAGGGAAGGATCGTGGTTATACTCTTTCGCACTTTCTCTCATATGTAGCTCCCATTCTTCCTTAGCTACTTACTCCAAAAATCTATGAACCTAATGGGACCTAAGCTCTGATAATCTCCCTTAGGCATACGTTCCAAGGGTTCTCTTGGTTTCATGCCTAAGTCCATCTACGAGATGCCATAGTTGATCCTGCTATGAGTAACCATGGCCCGAGCAATGATGTAGCAATGCATAATATTGACCCATGGCAGTATCCAAGGGTTCATGAATTCCTTGCTTCCATCTTTGGATTTTCTTTCACAGGTTGGACAACTGGGAGTACGTTTGATACTTATCATTAAACAGTTCTAGCATTGTACTCCACCTTCGAATGGATTCTGGTTCTAAGGACTGGTACCAGCTTTCTGCTTCTTTTACTAGTGTCCTTGGGAACAAATTTAGTTTTTTCCATTCATTCTCAATGTTCTACAAGGCACATGCATCGTGAAATTCTTATAAGTGGTTCTAAGGATCAGTGTTATATCCCCCCTCAAATCGTGGGATATTATTCATGTCTAACCTCTTGATCCTGCTATCTTTTTGGTGCCTTGTGGGAATTCTTACGGTCTCTGTGATGTCTAACATGCTTTGGGTTGTAAGTAGGGGTTCTTCGTGGTCATTTCTTTCATAGCATCTGTGATGTCTACATAGTTCCCTACTTTCCATTCTTCCATGCCGTGATTCTCTAGAGTTCCCTCGTCCTCGCTCTTGACTCTCTCATCGACGTTTCTCACTCTATTTACCTTTATCCTCACGGTTGGGTTCCTTATGACTACAACTTGATACTGAAGGAGAGGGTGAATGTGATGATGAAGGTGAATAAGAAGGAGAACCATTGCCATGAAGATGTTTCCTACCTTCTCTTCGGTGGTCTCGACCCTGATCATGATTACGATTAGACTGCCTGTCCTTATCATGTGTTTGTGTTCCCTCATTGAACACTTGGTGTTCATGGGGATCAAAACTAGGATTGTGAATCATGGAGTGAAGGTTCTGATACACCACCTCCTCACCATCATTAGGATGGGGAACATCATTTTGTGGAGAACCTATTGAAATAGGTTCACCACCCTCAATTTCACTTAAGACGAGTGGAGCATTATGGGGTCTTTTGTCCTTCAACGATGTATAGTATCTCTCCTATTGCAAGTCCCTTTGATGTTGTGTTTCTATGGGATGGTAGTCCCTTGTGTTATGATCGCATGAAACATACTCTGCGTACAACTGTGACATGCCTATTCATGCAAGAGCACGAAGGAGCATGTTGGGGACTGCTTGGTCTGGAGGCAAAACTATGTTACCCTCCAAGTCTCTCCAATGTAGTTGTTCATCTTGATGGAGAATAAAAGTAAATTTAGCTACATATTCATCGTGATGAATATATACCAGATGGAATTGTTGAGTAACTAGCAAATCTTGGTTACGTGTGTTGTGCCGCCGATTGTCTCTAGTGTTGGTCCTAGGTGGTGAAGTGCTTTTGTGCAAAGAAGAAGACATTTTCATCTTGTTCGGTGTGCTATTTACCATTATCTTATTTTTCTTTTGATCAAACCTAAGGGTTCATTCTAGCATCCCAATGATATGAATGATCTCCTATGTTCTACGTAGTGCACAAACAACTAAGTCCCT
>MNCI01010956.1:2908-36664 GCA_015680685.1 Gnetum montanum
CAAACTATCAATCTTTTTGGTCATGAACTGAAAATAGTATTTCTTAAGCCTTTATAGTAACAAAGAATTGTTGATGTGCTAAAATTATAAGGCTTATGAACTTAGAGGCTTAATTTTCAGCCCTCCTTCTAGCGCCAAAAGAACTATTGCCGACCGTTTGGAACGCAACCACCAACGAGTGTCCTCTAACAAGATTTAGGTGCTTGTTGGTCTCTGGCAACACCAAGGCCTAGATACCTCCAAATAGACTCAATAGTTAATGTGAGTATGTGTGTGTGTTGTTGCGGTGTGCGGTTATGAAATATGAAACGATTGTGTTATGTGTAAACTACAAATGACTTATCTTAAAGAGATTCAGCCAACTTTGCCAAGTACTGTGAGTTCTTGAGAGTTCCTATTTTGTTTAATTGCTTAGTCTACGTGGTCCTTATAATACCTACTTGTAAAAAATAAAATTTTGCAAAAACATTTGAGCACAAATCTGTGAATCTACTTCTAATTTTCCCCACAAAAAGAGATAGCTCCACAAGAAAACTAGAAATAGAGCAAGATTCAATGGAAATAGACAGAAAGGAAAACAGATTTGTGTTAAGACCTCAAATATTTAAACAAGGTAAAATGATACGAGTAAACACTTTGTAATAAAGCTATCCCAAATTCAATATCTACAAATTTTTCAAACTTCCAAGGCTCAAATAAGCAATTTCTTCAAGACAATCCTACTATGCTACCAGAAAATTACTGCGTAAACTATCACGTACGAGACTCCATTTTAGCTAGATAATGGACGTCAACAATTGCATTCAATAGAACCTTCAAAAGAATTGACAATTTCTGATTGAAATACCACAGAGATTCACTTTAAAGATAAAAAGAGGCTATTCTAGTCCCATCAAAATACCAAATATTTTCTTAACCCTTTTGACTATTGAATCATTCAACGGCATGACTACAAGTAGAGGCTCTCTTACAACAATCTCAATAGCAGTTCTTATACGTTGCACAATAATAAAATTTACTACTAAAATGCTCTTAAGGCTTTCAAACACAAGCGCTTATATGGCAAAATTTTAATAGAAATTTTCAATCGTACAACAAGAACAATAAGAGCAATCTAAAAATCCCAAAATTACTCGCCAAGGATGATACTATCTAAAACACTAGCTAGAAAATTTAAATGAAATAAAAATAAAATAGAACTCATAGGACTATGACAAATAGGCTGAAATCTTTTCTTTAGCAAGCCATTTTACAAGCAATCGTTCACAATTTCTTCTTTACAATGCTCTTCTCCCAAGACTCAAAGTGTGTCTCGAAGTGAGAGCCCAAGTGTGATCCCAAGTCTTCCAAAGTGTGTTGTCCTGTCCCCCCCTTATCATCCACCACCTATCCTCTTACCCCTAAAGCCTTTTTATAGGGTTCAAAGGTAGTTACATACTTCAAATTATCTTAGCTAACTTCTCTCCCAAGTAAGGAAGTTACAACTTACCCAACTAGTTAGGAGATATTTCTCACCAATTTAGTTGGGAAGTTATGTAGTTAGGAAGTTATACATAAAGTTAGGAGGAATTTATGCTAACATTGATATTTGTAAATATTACAAATATTTTATGGGTAATAACTTATACAATAATGTTTGAAAAATAAATTCAAGACCTCAATATTATGAGAGCTTCATGCACTTGAAATAATTAATTTAATGGTAAGTCTTCAGTCGAGCACTTGGAATAATTAAATTAATGGTAAGCCTTCAGCGATGGATAAAACTGCAACTCCAGCATTAGTTAAAATATCTCCTACTCTGCTCATTCAGTTGTACACCTATCTTAGTATACCTTCATGTCTTTGTTGCCACATTCAGTGGATTGTTATGGCGATAACGAATGCGTCGGCGTCAAGCACTGCTGCTATTTTGGGAAATTTTGGATTGCAGGTTCATCATTACAAAGTTTTCTCTGGAAGTAGTTAACATAGCAACCAAAATGTATTCCTGTGCGTTGCCGATGAAATTCGTAAAACAACGCAGAGGCCAGTAGGATTTGATGATGCAATCACTCCTCAGCTACCGACGTAGACTACCATGTAGAACAAGAGCTCGTTGATGCAGCGGTAGTGTTGGAGAAGGGAGAGTTTAATTTGATGAAGATGCCCTGAGCAAATTTGGTAATGAGACCAGGGTTTCAACAAAACATGACTTTGTTTCTATGTATAATATGTGTGGATGAGGGTTTCGATTTTTTTTTATCTCTCTGTGTTCATGGCAAAGGGGTTTTGTCACCTAGGGACTTGGCCATGCCTGTGGCAATGGCAGTTTTCCCTAGTACGACGACTGCACCACGATAAGCACCGCGCGACCGCACGATTTTATCACGCCTATTGCCCACCTAGCTTTGTTCTATTTCCTTTCCTTGCATTTCTCTAGCCTTCCAACAACAAAACAGCAGCTTCCATTGATGCAACGGCCAAATGCGGAAAACTATTGCTTCACAGATGTCGCTGTTTCAATTTTTCTCTTTTTTTAATACTTTGACATGCTTATATTTTTACATTAATTTCCCTGCACCAGATGTATAAATGATACATATGAAAATTGGACTTCCTTCATAATCTCGCTAGACTTTGATTCCGTAAAGCCCAATGTATCATAATATATTTATGTATATATATTGCTGCCTTGTAAAATGCATTTCTCAGAAATTCATAAGCTTACCATAGAAATGGTGCTCCTATACATTTCTTCCTTAAATTAAAAGAATGCCTTTGTTAACTTATTCTTTTCCTCTCAAACTGAAATTTTAGCCACTTCTTCAAAAACTCTTAACCAATTTAATCCTGCCTGCTCCATGAAATGGCCAAATGTGCCAACACCAAGCACCTAAGGTAGGCTTTGGAATAGTATGTGGTGTACCTAACAAAGTCATTTTTGAGCTACTTCATCATGGTGAGCCTCACAACTTGGCCTTTGGTAAATACCCCCAATGCTATTTAAGCTACGAGCAAGAGATAGTCACTTGTAATCAACCCATCATCATCCACCCTATACCTGCAAGCATGTCAACCAAAACAAAAACCATTAAGCCCAAATAGCCCAAGAAAACAAAAAGTAAACCAAAAACTTAATTTTACACTTACCCCTCCAAATGGTAGACAATGCTAGGAGGATTCTAAAATAATGTGTTGGCATGATGACCAACCAATAGTGTGTTGTTTTCATTATATTGGATGAATTTAGGCATATCCCAAATTTTGGACAACTTGCATGTCCCTCTAGTGTATATGCTATCAAATTTCTTATCCTCAACATGAGTTTTAGGATCATCAAAAATGAACTTGATGATCATGCATGCAGAGTGAGGTAGCAAGGTTTCCACAATGACTACTGCTATTTCAAAAGCTAAGTGTGACCAAACCATCACACTAAAATTTTGGAGTCAAAGTAGGCCAAGAACTCCCTTGTCCCTATATGAAACCACAAGGAGCCATGCCCCAACATCATGTCCATAGGAAGGTTGTTGGATCCCAATTTGTGAATACAACATAGGAGCCCCACCAACTTGCTCATCACTAGGATCAGCTTCAGAAAAGCCTTGCTTGATACAACAATAATAGCCATTAGAGCCATGAATAATCATAACTAAAAATAAAAAATACTAAAAAATAAAAATTAATATTACATCATTGCCAATTTTTTCATTTAAGCTAAGTAAAAAAATTCAAATTTTTCAACACCTAGGACCAAAACAAGACAACAACCAAAATTATGAAAAATTTGCATATAAGAACCAAATAGAACTAAGTAGCCTACCAACAACTAATAGTAGTTTCATGGTGAAATATGCATAAAAATGAAAAAAAATTATGTGAAAACATTGAATCCATGAGAATTATCTTATATCCAAACAACAATCACAAAATCATAGCTTGAATTTTACAAAAGTTTTACAAGAAATCCTAGTTAACAATGAAACTAGTTGTAGTAAAAACTCTAAGGGGCTGGTCAACAATTTTAAGATAAAATTCAAGTGACTATTGAAAACTAGAATATAGCATGTAAATAACCTTAGGAACCTTTTAACATAGCCATAAAAATTCAAGAACCACACCAATGCTACGTATACAACTAGGGAGGTTTGCAGTTTTTACAACCAAAATCGTAACTGTGCGAGGTAGTTTATACTTTAACAAAAAAAATGACAAATTAGGAGTAAAAATTTTCTACTAAGTTTAAGAACTATGTATGCATAAAATGCAATAAAATTTAACATCCACACTATAATTCCAAGCTTAGAAAAATTTTCACAGCAACCCAAAATCATAACAAAATTTCACAAAAAACCCAAAACTATAGAAAATGGTTATAGTAACTAACTCATAAAAAATATGAAAAAAAATTTCAAATTTTCTTAAACTAGTACTAAACCCTCCCTAACAACTTTGAGAATCCCCCAAGAACCTAGGATGTTACCTAGAAAAATTCTCCTAAGTATCAACATTGCCCATTTTCACAAGGGTAAAACCATAAAAATCAAAAATTTTACTATGCACTAGTCCATGAAAAAATTCATAGAAGATTAACCATGGACCATAATTCAATGATTTCATAGCAATTTGAAATAATAAATACTAATAATAATAACCCAAAACCAAGACTTCTTAATTATTTTTACATAAAAAATTGGAAAAGTGACATGAAAAAACAACAAATAACTGACAAACCCTTGTGAATTGGCTTATGGAAAAATCTGCAAAAAATTCACCATAAGTCATAATATAGTTTTTCAATAACCATTTTGACTATTAAACAACATACAACAATACTATGGCCTTGAAAACTAAAAATTCTTAGTCATTTTCTTATGAAAAAATGAAAAAGAGGCATTGCTTTTTCATGAAAAACAATGAAAAACTACACAAAACAAGGCCAAAAAATATTTATAACCTAACATAAACCAATATTAAAGTCAAATCAACACTATAACTACAATATCATAATCCAAATCTAATGCAGGAATTTTTCAAAAGTAAATTCCATGCAAATAACATGCCTACACAAGCTAAAACACCTAATTGGCAAGTAGAAAAAATGCAAAACTCATGAAAAATGACCAAGAATTCTATACCTAGGTGTCATAGTTGAAGATTATTCTCCTAGTATGGGTCATGGTAGGTGTGAAAGCCCTTTGGCTACAACATATACTTCTTCCAAGGCAGGATTCTTGCTCATGCCAGCTTTCCTCTTCAACATCTTGAAGCAATAGCATAAAAAAACTTCAAATTCTTCAAATTTTGGGCACCAATGCTACTCCTTGAGAGCAAATAATCAAGAAACATTGAGAATTGATAGAGTAGAAGAAAAAATTTCTACAAGAGCTCTCAACCTATGCACTTCCTTGAGAAAATGGGTTTCGCAAAATGATTTTGGTAAAATCAACAAGCTAAAACCAATTCTACACTTATACATCCTTTTTCAAAACCCCTTTCCCAATTCACTCACTTAACTCATAGTCAACTAATAGTGTAAAGGGGGAAATTCTTAGCAATGTTGGTATGGTGGGAAGTTGAAATAAAAAAAACCATTTAAATTTGGGTGCGCCCTGCTAGGCACCTTCTAAGAAACACTAAAAGTCCCAATGCAATGAAATCTACAACCAAAACCCCCATCTACATTGGAGTTAAACTCTCATGAAGCCTTGGGATATATTCTAAAACTTGAAATTCACCTCACCCATGCTAGCCAGCATGGATCTAGCATGGATCAAGGCATCCCATCCATAACACATGAAAATCCCAAAAGCCCCATACCAAAATTGGAAATCAAATGTCAACATTGGCAAGTACCAAGCCCTAAAGTAGCAATTAACCCAATATGAAACATACTATTTTAAGTAACAACATTGGCCAAAAGTCCACCCATGTTGGTGAATGTTGTTCTAGGGGGGATGGCACTTCCAAACACCAATCAAACCTCAACTTGACTCTAGAATGGCCATATTAAGCCTAAAAGTAGAAGCCTTCAACAACTTTGGAACTTGTTCAAACCCAACAAAAAGTGGCAAAACCCATGTATTTTAGTGGATCAACACTAAGGAGCACCCCAATCATACTCATTAATGTGGTCCTAGCATGGTTGGGTGGGTTGTGACAATAAAATACCAAAAATAACCTCTAAATTAACACATCATGGTCCCCATGCATTCATGAAGTCTCTGGTAATCAAATATCAATAAAATTTCACCATAAACCATCTATCCATGCTGAGCAAGCCTGCACCCATGCTAGCTAACATGGGTCTAGCATGGGTACTTTGAGGATAATCCATAAAAGATCATAAACATACCAAATTGACCTCAAAACTTACCCCTCTAATCCTAAAACCCTACCAAAGCCTCCAAAGACTACCAAACCCCAGAAACTAAGTTAAAATGATAAGAATCTATCATTCTCTCTCCATCCACATTGGGGCTAGGATGGCCAATGTAGCCCAAGGGGGGATGACCATACAAACCATTGAAAAGCCTTCAAGATTAATAATACTAAGTCAATAATCCTAACCTTTAATACCAACAACCCTGGGAACTTAATAACTTGGTCAATTCCATACCAAAACCTACCAAAACCAAGATCCAAATGTAATGTTGAGGAAGGCCAAAGCCATGCTAGCCAACATGGCTCTAGTATGAATGAGAGTTTTGACTAATTCAGCCAATCCCACAACATACCAAATAGCCTAAAACTTGACTTATGAAGCTTGGGACCTCAAGACCTTGCAATCAACTATAATTTAGCGTGGTTTCAACATAAAAATATCATATTTTTCTCATCCACACTAAGGGGGACTAGAGCCATGCTAGCTAGCATGGCTCTAACGTGGGTGAAATTTCAAACCAATTTTGCTTACACCCCAACACTCCAAATGGCCTAGAACTAGACTCTAAAAGCCTAGAATCTTAAAAACTTGTAACCAATTAATATTTGGCCTCATTTTGACCATGGAAATGTCAAATTTTTTTTATTCACACTAAGGCCACCCCCAACCATGCTAACCAGTGTGGCTTCGTAGGGTAAGATCTAAAAATTCACTTTTGATTACAAAGTTTAACTTCAAAATGACCAGTTTCGATCCTAGAACCTTGTTGAAGCCTCTTGAGACTTCCAAGCCCTAGAAACTATGTGGAAAATGATAAAAAAAACTCATCATACCCCCTCATCTATGGCAAGACTTAAACAATCCTCAAGAGTGATAATTACAAGCCTAAACTCTAACCATGAATACTAGTGACTCTGCAAGCTTGAAAACTTGGTCAGTTTACCTCTAAAACTCAATAAGAACTAAAAATCAAGTGTCACTATGCTAGAGGCTACTAGAGCCATGCTGGCTAGCATGACTTTAGTGTAGTTGGATCCCAAAAGGGGTTTTGCTATCATAACCTCCACCAAATGGTCTCAAAATTAACTATGGAAGCATACAACCTCAACATCTTGAACATAGCTATTATTTGATCCTATTTTGTCCATAAAAACACCAACTCTAGCCTATCCACATTGGGACCACCCCCAGCTACACTAGCCAGCGTATCTCTAGGGGTTAAGGCCTCAAACCCCACTTTTTTTCTACATATTTTAGCTTCAAAATCACTAGTTCCAACCCTCATGACCTTGCACTACCTTGGGAATCCAATAGGACATTAATTTTAACCTTGGAATGCCATAAACTTAGTTTTTTCCATGCATCCACATTGAGGCCATACTAGCTAGTGTAGTGCCAATGTGGACAGTAGTTCCAAGTTGTATTTATGGCTTGCAAAGGGCTAAATTAATATCAAAATTAAAAAATATATATCCCCAATCTACTGTGCTGACCATACAAATCATCAAGACTCCAAAATTAACCATAGTCAACCTAGAAAATTACATTTCCATCCTATCCACATTGGGCCTCACCCCATCCATGTTGGCCAATGTGGATGCCTCGAAAAGCCTTGTTTTTTACCTTAAACAACCTCAAAAAAAAATTTCTAAGGTGCCCAAACCCACTTGTCAATCTTGTAACCTTCCATTGTGGCTTGCTAAGGCCTAAAATTAGAAAAATATAATCGTAATTGGCCAATATTAATCATGTTTCCTACATTGACTCATTTTAGCCTTATTTCTTTACGTTTTTACTTGATTTGACCTTGTTTTGCATATTTTCCTTCATTGCCCTGACATTTGATATCATTTCGCTTTATTTTGATCATTTCCTTATTATTTGCCTTTATTCCACTAAACATAGCCTCAATAGAGAAACCTCTAGAATGGCCTAAAAACCTAGTCAAAACCCTCAACCTTAAGGCTGGTGACATTACCGAAGACTCTCTAGTTGAGGTTCCTATCATGACACATAGTGGTGAGGAGAAAATACTAAAACTAAATTTCTCCTAGAACCTCAATAGGTTTAGTACATTACTAAGGTTCTCCAAGACAATGTTAAGGCCTTTGCCTAGTCATATGAAGATATGATAGGTCTTGACCCACTCCTAGTGCAACATAACATCACACTCAATCCTAGTATTAAACTAGTTAAGAAAAAAGTTCATAAGATTAGACCAAATTTAGCCCTAATAATTCATGATCAGATCACAAAACTATATCAAGTTGGTTTCATTAGAGCTATTGAATACGTAGAATGGGTGTCCAACATAGTAGTAGTCCCTAAGAAAAATGGGAGCATACATATCTATATCAATTTCTAAGACTTGAATAAGGAAACCATCAAAGATGATTTCCCTTTGCCTAACATTGACCAACTTATCAATACTACGGTTGGATGTGCCTTGTTATCCTTCATGGACAAATTCTCAAGATATAACCAAGTTAGGATTAACCTAGAGCATCAACTATGTACAACCTTCATGACCCCTTAGGGCACCTTTTATTACACCATGATGCCCTTGGGTCTAAAGAATGCAAGAGCCACTTGTCAACAAGTCATGATGTATATATTTAGCAATTACATGCTAGGATTACTTAATGACTATGTGGACGATATAGCTATTGAATCCAAAATGGACAACGAGCATGCACATGATCTTGAGCTTGTGCTAAAATGATGTATCAAATATGAGCTTAGGCTCAATCCCAAGAAGTATGTCTTCAGTGTCAAAACTAGTAAGATGCTAGGCTTTGTAGTTTCCAAAGTGGGAATACATGTTGATGCTAATAAGATTAAGGCCATATCCAACTTGGCAGCACCAACTAACGTTAAGGAGCTTCAAGGACTACAAGGTATATTACAATTTATTTGTAGGTTCATTGCCAAGCATACAGATAAGTTATAACCCATGCAACACTTACTTAAGAAGGAGTTCACTACAAGTGGATAGCTCAATGCCAAGAAGCCTTTAAAAAACCTTAAGAAATATTTGGCATGACTACCCATGGTCTATCCCTCGCAAAAGGATAAACCTTTTTACATCTACCTTGCTATCTCTAACATATCCATTTCCTCTTTACGTTGTCAAAAATGGGATGATGAAGCATAGTTACTTGTATACTACCTAAGCCATGCATTGATTACCTATGAGACCTAATACACTAAAGTAAAGAAGTATTGTCTAGCACTAGTCTTCTCATTAAATAAGTGGAGACACTACCTCTTTAGGAGCCAAGTCAACCTCATCTATAGGGACAACATGCGTAGATCCATAACAACCAATATATATGAAAGTAGTTGTATAGCCCATTGAAAAGCCATAATAGCATATTTTTACCTACATTACATCTTGCAAGCCTCAGAAAAAGGACAAGCCATAGTTGTACAACTGACCATTTTCCCAGTAGCAAATTATGTAGCCATTGACTGCAAGTTTCCTAATGAGCATGTTAACATCATTAGTGAAGTACCCAAGGGCTATGAGGCAATTATGCACTTTGACAAAGCTTCAAATTCCCATGTGGCTAGTGCTACTACCATCATAACATTCCTATCTAGTGAAATCCAACCCTTTGCTTACCATTTTCAATTCCCATGTACCAACAATGTGGCAAAGTATGAAGGTTTGATTAGGGAAATGATGGTAGCTCATGATCAAGGGATCAAACACCTAATGATTAAAGATGATTCACAACTCACGGTTACCCAAGTAACTAAGATTTATGCATGTAAAGACAAACATTTGCAACCATACTGTGACCTAGAAAAGAAACTAATGCAACAACTTACAGATGTTGGTATCCAACATATATCCCAAACAAAAAATGCATTAACCAATGCCATTGCAACCCTAGCTATAAGTGTGACACCCAATGTGTTTAGCAAGTTATCCTCCTTAACTTTGAACTATGTCATTCCCATCACACAAAACACTAAAGGTGATTCTATAGCCTTCATTAGTACCACTCCTTAGAATGAATGATATGATGATATCAAGTTTTACCTAATTAATGGTGAATCTCCATAAGACTTGACTACTTCTCAAAAGGATGCTATACATAAATGATCAAAAAGAATGTCATTATAGATAATAATACATTATGTTGACAGTTCTATGATGTTGTATTATTAGTGTGCTTGGGAAAAATTGAAGCCTACATAGTCCTTGAGTAAGTTCATGAAGGTGTATGTGGAGGACATATAGGACCTAGAGCCACGGTCGCCAAAATTAGATGACTAGGCTATTACTGGCCCTATATAAAAGAAACTTCCTACAAAAATTTAAAATTTATGACACCTATCAATGGCATAGTAACCTGATACATGTGCCACCAACTGAGTTACACATGACTCAAATAACTTTGTCATTTCAACGGTGGGCATTGGACATTAGTAGACCTATAATGCCTAGGTCTTTCGTAGGGAATAGCTTTATCATCACTACAGTTGAATGCTTTACAAAGTTGGTTGAAGCTATTTCCCTAAGGAAGACAACATGTCAACAAGTCTATAGATTCATAATTGATAACATAATAGCCTATTCCAACATACCTATGACCATAGTCATAGATAATGAAACACAATTTAGTAGCCAAATAACACAAACCTTTTGTCAATTCCTAGGCATCAAGCATTCCTCTTCCTCACCATACTACCCTCAAGCCAATGGACAAGCTAAAGCTAGCAACAAAATCATCATAAACTTGTTTGAAAATATGCTAAACAATAACATATGCAAGTGACATGAGAGGCTTTTCCACACACTTTGGGCCTACTGAACAACTTATTGAACCACAACTAGTGTAACCCCATAGCACCTATTTTATGGTTCTAAAGTTGTTTTGCCTCTTGGATTGCAACTCCATCACTAAGGGTGGCTCTATCTAACTTCATTAATGATGAGATCAACAAGGAGCTATGTAACATTAACCTAGATTAGGTGGAAGATCAATGGGTATAAACACTTTCTAACATCAAGTGATACCAAGAGAGATAGAAATAATAGCACCGCCATGACCTGGAAAAAAAAAGATCAAGGAAGAGTTCTCAAGGTTATTCATGAGCATGAAAACAAGTTCTCAGCCAATTTGGAGGAACATTTCTTGCTCATCAAGGCATACGAAAATGAAGCATTTAGAATAGCAAACATGGATGGGAATGAGTTGGCCAATCTAGTTAATCATTCCTATCAAAAGTCATACTACATCTAATGCAAGTTTCTTTGTAGGTATGAATTAATAAGTTAACATCAATGGCCTTACAACTAATGAAAAGTAAGCATGCATGATATTTCTCTATATATCTCTCTCTATTAAACACAATAAATGAACTGTAAAGCTTTATAACAATAGTGACCTATGGTGACCTGGTTTGTGGATTATCTCATATGGCCTTATCCATTATCATGTAACAATGTGTTTTTCTTTGTCTTCTTTTCTTGTCTTTTGGAGTTATTCTTAAAAGATGAAGCCTAGAGTCATAGAAAAAGTGCAACTCATTGTGGCAACAAGTTACCACGTGACCTTGATGCACAAGATTTAGTCAGCTTATTCTGTCATACCAAGAGTGCTTGTTTCACATCACATCTGTATGCCATCCTATTGGCCTAATTGTGATCCTCCTTACCTTGTATACCAGTGATGATCTATGTTTGATAGTCATGTGTTATGACCATAAGATGTTTCCTTTGTCATGCTCCACCAAGGTTGTTGAATGTAATACATCATATTCAATGGAAAAACCAAATCAAACCTAGCCTTGGCAATGAAACTTAATGAAGGCTTCACCCCACAAAAAAAAAAGAAATGGGAAGCAAATTGCCAAGAAGCCGAAAGGCCGATGAAGGACAAAAGATAAATTAATGGCTCTAAACACATAAAGGAAGAAGCTTAGTGGTTGAACAAACCATGGAGAAGGATATTGGTTCCTCAAGAACATTATCAAGTGACCTTTATCTTGAAAACATGAAGTGTAAAGACCTCATTGACCATTCAAAATGTCATTTCCATAATTGTAACCATGATGCCAACATTTGGAAATCATTGTTAGCCCTATGACCACTCCTTTATAGTCAAATATAGACTTTATATTCTATTATTCCATCATAACTTCATCTCATCATCACAAGCACTATTTGGCATGGTTCATCACTACTAAATCAAGCATGAAGATTGAATGGTGGTGATGGGCCTACAATGGTGTTTTGTATTCTTTGTTAATGTCTTGTGGGTTAATCCTCAAAACATAAACAAAGAGGAGCCAATGAAACACCACCAAGAAAATGCATGTTGTAAAATTTTTAGCATTATAACTTTCATCCCATGAAACCTAAGGTTGAAATTTTATTATAAAATGTGAAGATTATATAATCCATGAAATGCAATTTCACATACTTTAACTTTTGGGGCTAAAAAAATGCCTCATAAGTTGTCATAGCCTCACTTCCTAAGTGAAAAAACTCATACCATGTCTATATTTGGATGTGGGAACGTTTAAAATGCCTTTTGGACTACCAAAATTACTATTTTCATGTATTTTTGTGGGGCTATAGCCTCAACTACGGTGGAACCACCTACCCCTAGTGTTGGTGATGTTGGATTTTCATATTCCTAGCAAAACTAGCATAGTTGCCAGAAAACCCAACATGGATGTTACAAAGCTAGCATTTGAGTGGTTGGGGGTTTGGTTTTTCCAACAATCCAAGTGTTGGAAGGTTTGGTTTTCATCTTCCTAACAATGACCAACATAGTTACCAATAACCTTCATCATTGCTCCACAAAGCCAACATTGAAGTGGTTGAAGTTTCATGTTTCATCAAATCTCAACATTGCTTTCATAACCCTTGTGTTGCTACTAGAAGGCTAGCATAGATGAAAAATATATTTACTATTTTTGGTAAAGAACATGGTTTTGATGCCTTGGGGGTTATCGAAAACTTACCATAAATAGTAGTTACACTAGATTCAAACACCTACCACACCTACACATCACACCAATTTTTTAGTAATCACGGAAAAACTTTACAACAAAATTTTAGTAGCCATATAACCTATATAAGTCAATTTCAAATACCTAGAAGGGGTTCTTTGCTTCTTTGCTTCTTGAATTCCATCACTTGGAAATATCTAGGCTTTTGAATTGAGAGTAGACACAAAACTTTTGGTAATTCTTGAGCATGGAACCTTTGGCCATTACAAAACACTTGTAACCTTAAGGCTTGTGTGAGACTTTTTGGAGCAACATTGGACTACTTAGGCATCAAGACTTTCAATGTGCTACCCCTCTTATGAAAAAAAGTCCTTCACATACCTTACCCCTCCTATGATCAACATTGTAGATCTATGAGAGGAACTAGCAAGGTGTTACAATTTTGGAAGTTGAGTACCTAGATCGTGGAGCTAACTATGGTATGCAAGACTACTAACTTCAATAGGCTTCAAAATCCACCAAAGCAAACCCTTTATGCATCTAGGCACCATCTGTACACATTGTAAACTTTGTTTATTTACAATATTTTCTTTGTAATAAAATTCATAGTTCATTTTCTATGCAAATTTATTATAGTTTTATTTTGTGCATTTATTTCTTAGATAAGATCTACAATATTTTACATTTCTTCTACCCATGTTTACATTTCTTAAGTCCTTGGATGATCAACCAAACCATCCATGGCACCTTAGATCCTCTTTCTCGAAGGTCCTTGGGATCCAAGATTAAAACTGTTCCACACCTGGGATTCTCAATTTTCTAACAGCCATATTTTCCAAACACAACATATAGAAAATATTTTTCTAGAGCTACTTAGAGTATTTGCACTAGTAGCAAGAAAGATGAAGAACTTGGCCTCTTTATTTGCTATAGGATATTTCTCTTGCATCAAAATGGATTTCAAAGTGCATTAATGGAGATGATGTTTGGATACTCCTTTTAGAAAGTAGACTTATGCAAGAAAAACTTTCTATTAATAATAGTTGATCTATTAATAACTTTCTTCACTATCTTCTTTTTCCTCAAGCTATTTATATTTCTAGTTCTTCAATTCTTAAAAAAATTTGGAAAACATGGTTCAAACTTAGTAAATATTGGAATTTCAATCATATAAGTAAATTAGCCCTAATGAAGGAACTTGGACTATTAATACATCTAGATTGTGTACCACTTGGAACAAATTTGGTATCACTACATTTTCTTATCTACGTATGCATGATAAATGGATTACTTGGAATGAAGCTTCTAGCCCCTATGGTTTGCATAGAAAGAGGAAAAAGAATATTAAAAAATTAATTTCTAATCTTGAGAATTTATTTAAAGTAGATAATAATAATTTTCATCAAGCTTTTCCAGATATTTTATAAACAGATGGCAAATATGTTTTTCCTTTTAATTTGAAAGTTACTTATGAGATTATTACAAAAAATGATTTTATTCATAACAAATTCAATAAAGCCTAGAAATGTAATAAGGCTTTCAGCTTTTGTTGTTATTTTTTCTTTATCACTAATTTATGTATGCTTTTTTCTTTAGAGATACTTTTCACCTTCTTTATACAAGAAACAATTTAGTAAGAAGTGAAAACTCATGAGGACACTTCTAAATAAGGACAAGTCCTAATCCTTTTTCTACACCAAAGGGAAGATTTTTAGAATTGGATATAAGGATGAAAACCTAAAAAGGCATTTCCAAAGCCATTTTTCTTTTTCTTTAGACTCTCTCTTCAATGATTTGATGTACTCTAATTTATTTTAATATTATTATTTATTTTTTTGGGGTTTCACACTCTTCATGCCCCTTATCCTTTTAGAAGAACATGTTCTCCATAAAAATTTTAAACATATTAACATTATGTACTTTTTTATAAAGTAAGAAGTGAAAAAGAGCACAATCAACCTATTTCATGTTGACTCTACTAATTTAGTGGCTAAGTTAATGATAAAATATCTCTTGCTATTTAGGACTAATTATCTCAACCATTATATAAGAGTAATGAAAAATTCAAGTATGGAGGATAAGAGAAGCAACATCACCTTACATTCTTAAAGAGGGATTGTTAGAAACAGTGTGAAATACAAGCTCTATATCTCAAGATAAAGTTCAAGTACAAGTATCTAAGTAAAGTTAAAAATACCAAGTTCAATTCCTTATTTAAATATATTTTAATTTAGTTTTCCATGTAGCATAGGAACAAATTTATATATTTTATTTTTTATTTTTTAAATGTACAAGAAGACAAATTAGTACGTTTAAATTTATTTTGTTAAAAATTAGATTGATGGGCATATATAACCTTACAATGGTCCCAATTCCCTATGTCTCTTCATTTCTAGACTCTTTGGATAATGGGCCTTATCATGTTGTATGATTAATGAAAAAGTAATAAGAAGGAAGGGTTTCAAATTCTCCTCTAGGCCTATTATCTCATTATTATCTATCATTAGTGTTACAACCTAAAAATTTGCAAATTTTTAATTATTTAATTTAATGCATGTGATTAATTCTTTAATGTTATTAGATACATTTCAATAGATTAGCTCTAATTTTCCTAGTTAAATTATAGGATTATATAACTATTGTTACTATTTTTACTACTATTATTATTTTTGTTGTTATTAATTTCCTACATAAGAGAATGCAATATGCATGCTAGAGTATTTTGTTTAAGGTTTGTATCTTTTGTTTTACTACTATTGAAGCTCAATCATAGATCTACTATATATTTTATGATTAAATGTTGAAATCCAATTACCCTTGGAAGTTTCTCTTTATGTCAATTATCATACCTTTATAAGTATTTGGCTATGCATATTTTATTCTTATTATACACATGTAATTATATAATACTTTTTTTTCATGAAGTAATTTTGGATCCTAACCCTAGCCAGAACACATCCCTTATACTTTAAGATGATGTTCTACCTAGAATTTGACTTTACAGTGTGTCCAAGATGCTCAAAAACATTAGTTTTGATCTTATATCACTTGAATTAGAGTTATGGATCTCAATATATCACATTTTTAGTTTTCTAAAAATTACTATAAAAGTTTTAGCATTTAAAATAGGCAACTATGATAAGTAAATCTCACATATGATTTTGGCATAGGGTCATGTAGTGCACTTGATAATAATTCCATAGATTTAAATAGAATTTGATTTCGAGTCCACATGTAGTTGTTATTAGTGTTTAAATGTGGAAAGTATTAGTTGGAAGTTTAAAAAGAGAAATAAAATTATAAAAATGTAAGTGTAAAAAAATTCAAAAAATAAAAATCAAGTTTAAAGGTTAAAGTAGATTATGTCATGTGAAGGTGATTTAAGAAAGTAAGAGAAAATGTACATAAGTTTATATGCTTAAGGAAAAGATATTTAATAGTTTCTCACCACCTCACCTCCATTCTCTATAAGCTTGCTTGTGCATTTGGATCTTCTATTCTAAACATAAACCATTTTTTGCATTGTTTCTTCATTTCAAAGATGATTTGAGCCTTGTTTCTTCTAATTCCAAACACATGGTAAGCTCACATTTCATATTGCATGTGATTCTTCCAATTATAATTAGACTATGACCTTCAATACTACTTATTTCGAGTTGTGAAGTGTTTCTAACATGTGAGACTCAAGTAAAGCTACAGCTCATTGTGAGCATTGGGTGAAAAAAAGAAGACAATAAGGAGATTCTAAAAGCCCTATCAACACAAGTAAGAAAGCTTATTTTACTTTCCTTTTCATGTCACTCTCCTATTTTGTTGTGAATTTTCTACACTTTCTTTCTTCTTCTTGATTTTTCATTATTTATCCATGATTTTAATTATTATGTTGAAACTTTGCCAAATTTTCATTAGTTTGGATTTTTTTATAGAAAAATCAATATTTTAATCTTGTTCATGTTATTTTCTATCCTTTTAATGAATTTTTGGAATTTTTTCCAACTTACTTCTCAAATATTTTATGTTTATTTTAGATCAACTCTTCATATAAACAATATTTTGCAAGATTTTTTATAGAATTTGTGCTATTTTAAATTTTTTTCTATTTTGAAAATTTTTTAGATTTTTGAAATAAAATCATGAAATTTATGGGACTAATTTTCTCTATTGATAGTACAAACCATAAATTGTTTAAAAGCCCTTATCTGTATGCACTAGTGAGGTGTTCCTTAGTGTGACCCACTTCACATGAATAGGGGTTTGGATGTATTTTCTACCTTGGATTTTGGTTCATAAGATTATAAAAGGCTAGAAAACTAACTAAAACCATAAGACTGAGTAGTTGAGTCTAGTGATGTAGGGTGAGGCATAGTCAAGAACTATCCTTTTGATGACACATGTGTCTCAGTCATTGA
Organism: Gnetum montanum; assembly: GCA_015680685.1. Classification (NCBI taxonomy): domain Eukaryota; kingdom Viridiplantae; phylum Streptophyta; class Gnetopsida; order Gnetales; family Gnetaceae; genus Gnetum; species Gnetum montanum. Next base: position 20,657 of record MNCI01010956.1, read on the forward strand.
GGATGTTAGTAGTGAGGCTATTAACAAGACCTCGACATGAGTGGCTCATTTAAGGTCATGAGAATAAGCTAATAATAGTAGTAAGGTTATTCCAATACCTATTAGTGTGTTCTTTTGGTAGTGAGAATAACAAAAAGCTAGCCTTTGAAGATGCTTGGATAAAATATATAATCTTTAAATTTTTGTTGAACAAATTTATGATATGTTTGGACATTAAATAATTAAATATGATAATCTAATGATAGTAGTGAGGTTATTCCAAGACCTGTTAGTATATCCCTTTGGCAATCAGGGTAACCAAGAGCTGGACTTCAGAGATGCTTGGATAAAATATACATTTTGGGATTTTCTTTTGGATTTTTGAAATTTTTTTTGTATTTATAGCCTTGGAAACAATTCTAAATATTTAATTAGAAACCTTTCACTAGCTTGTATCCTAAGAATTTTGGTCCAAAACATTATGCTTCATGAAGAAGAAAATAAAATAGCCTTTCTTATTTAAATAATTTTAACTCCTTTTGCATTTTGATACAAAGATCCCAAAGTAGCCATAGAAACAGTGGAAGAGGAACATGGAATGAAAGGTGAATCAATTATGTATAAGATGGATCCTCTGAGCTTCAAAAATAATTTATCTATATTTTGTATTTGTGTAAAATAGAAACTTTGTACACCTTTTGGACACTTAAGCCATGTACCTATTTTTGTGAATAAATAAGTATGATAGATATGAAATTGTTGCTTATGTAATTTGGATTGTGACATTGCAAGAATCAATTTTTATTTTGGTGCATGCTATATGTTCAAGGAAAATTAATATTATTTATTATATATTAATATTTTTTTAATTATTATTTTTAATTTTATTAATTACTTTAGTAAATTTCAAATATGAATATCTTTATTTCTATATTTTTGATTGAGATAAAAAAAGCATCATTGAAATCATTTTTTTGTGTAATATTTTATGGTACAACTAGTGAAATTTTTCAATATCTATATTTTTGTGGATATGGTAATTTCTATTATTATTTAAATAAATTTTATTTAATTATGTATGCAAATATTATGAAATTTCATTGTGTTGTATTACTCTACTATATTTATATTTCTAATTAGTAATTTTTATCTATTTTATAGATTTCTTTCGAATTAGTAAATCAAGGTTAAATCTAGATCCTCAAGTTTTGTAGCACTTCTATTAGTTATTTATAGGATTTTTATAAATAATTAATAGGGATCTTACAATCAGTCTCATATTACTTTCATCACTTTTTCATCATCTCTCATCAATAACTCATCATCATTTCAATCCATTATCATATCATCAACTTCAACTATTTTCATCACCAAGAATTCTATACATCTTCAACATCAATCATTTATCATCACTTATCAATTTAGGTTGTAATTGTAAAAAATCAATGTGCAATCTACATTTTACTTCATTCTACATAAGATAAACAGTTAGATATAGGGGAATTTTAAAGCTTGATTTCACTTGTTAATCAACATTTAATTTTCATGAAATTTTATAAGTAGATATATTTGAAAGAGCTTTCCAATGAGCCTAAGATCAACCTAAAACTCCAAAAAATGAGATATTTATTACTTAATCCTACCTTGCTATAAGTAGGAACAACTAGCATACTAAATTCCATAACCAGTGTTGAATTAGCACCACACTAATGCCTTAATAGTTAGCCAATTTTTTACCTTTAATCACTCATACTAGACTAGCATTGAGATAACACCCAAGTTATGATTAGACCTAGTGTCCAACTAGTGTCTAGGTCATGCTACTCTTGGATTCTATTATTTTTATTAGATTCACATCAAATTTACTTGCTCTCAATTTATGACGTGATTCAATATATTGACACAAAAGTCATATCCAACTCATGTTGAATATTTTTTAAAAATATCATTTGATGCAACTTACACTCATCTAGTGGTTAGCTAGTGTTCATCATCATAAGTACTAGTAACTTGCAATTATAAACAATTGATGTTTAGACCTTAATTATTATCTTTCCACTATAGCTCACTCTAATAGAGTCCTAAAATTTATACATGTAGAAGTTAGGTTCTACTTGCTAGTTTTACAAGTAATACTATTTAAAATAATGTAAATGTATAATCTCCATCCATACTCCTCCATAGTCATTTTTTTCTATCTTGAGTAGAGTAGAATTAGTTTTAGTAAACTTTGATTTCATGTTTGGATCATATAGGATTTATACGTATTTTTTTTTTGAAGTTGAAGACCATAAAATAAGGTTAGGTTAAGAGCCAATTCAAAAGTGGAAAAACAGACAAAAAAAACCTTCATGTTAAGCCCCTGCCAAAAGGGACAAAGTATCTCCACCAAAAAAACATAAACAAGGATGAATCTCTCTCCTTTATACTTGAAGCAAAAAAACATTTTGCATTCAAAAGAAGATCCTCTCTTCATTTCATTTTAAGTGTATGCAAGTTCTTTTTATGCTTTAAAGCTTTCTAGCTTCATTTACTTTCTCTTTATCTTGCATTCTTCAAGTATAGTTTTTTTTTTTCAAGTAACAAGTAAATCCCTTCCATGATTCATTCTCACACAATCTTTCATATGTATATTCTTTCATGATTTCTCATTGATGAAAAAATATCTTACATTTATTTATAATTATTCTCATAATCAATTTTCTCATATGGTTCTATCATGAATTGTGTATTTCATTTAAAGTTCAATCATGAGAATCAAAATTTTTGTTCAGGTTTAAATGTAATTAAAAGTGTTATGAGAATTTGGCTTGGATCTCCCATTTCCATGCCCAATTGTTTTATTTTTAAAGAAATTTACTCTTTTCAACATCAAAACCAAATTTAACATCTTCATTTGCTATGCATTTCATGTTTTAGCTTATTGTTAAGTTGAAGTTTCTTAACCACTTTTATGATTTCATGTTTAAACCTCCACAATTTTATGTTAAGCATAATTCAAGCTCTAGATACTTAATTTGTAAAAAGACATGAAGTTGTTAAAGTCACCTACATGTTTTGTGCATATTTTAATCAATATTGATGAACCATTTTTCATGTTTGTTATGCTTTGTATCCTTCTCATATTTCAAGGGCTCAAAAATCATGTTAATTAGATGTTTCTCTTCTAATTATTATTGTGATTCATATATATAAGTCCAATTGAATTTGTAATAAAGTCTCAACCCTACATTTGGCATGTAACTCTTTGAATGTGTGATTTCAAGTTTCTTTAGGTGTGTTTGTTCTTTGACATCAACAAATCATGATCCAATTACAATTTAAGTATCATTCATGCTCTAAAGATAAGCCTATAAAATCAAGTTATAGTTAGTTATGTTACACTTGTGCTTAGGTTGTGACTAGAAAATAGGTTGTGGTCTACATGCTCCACACATGTGATGCATTTCTCTTGTGAGTTATAATAGAGGTTATACTAAGGTTGTGTAATAGTTATGATACCCTTGAACTACTCTTGGAGAGTCTAATTTTCAATAGATTACAACTTATTATTAGTCATGGTTAAGTTGTATCCTAGTCATGACACAAAAGAAAGAGAGACCATGACTCGTAGCTATGTCATGCCTATGTTGCAACCCATTATCTTTTCAAAAGGAAGAAGATACTACAACTCAAAGTCACATTGTACCTCATTACTTTGAAGAAAGAAGAAGAGGCCACAACCTACAATCCACTCATGATTATACCATGATAGATCCTTGACTCACTACTAACTTATGGTCAACTTACAATTGGCATTTTCAACATCCTCTAGCTCTAAGATCTTTCTATATTATCATTTTCATTCCTTTGCGTTAGCATTGCACATATAAAAAATATGTCTTGGATGTATTAGAATAGGATGCTATTTTCTTCTTACAAGAAGCACTTACCTCTAGCTATGGATTAGGTTGGATTGTGACATATCTCTATTGACATTGATCTTAATACTAGTTATGTGGAATTTCCATTTCTTATATTTCATTTTTTAATTTTATCCAATTGTACATATCTAGTGGTTTTTTCTTATTTTTAATTACTCTCATCCTTGTTCAACTTTTTTGGAGATTTTAACATCTACACAAGGCAAACATTGATTATGCTTAATGCAACATAACTTTTTGTGGTTGTAGTTGTGTTTGCATGGCCATCACAAGTTGTAAGACTCATTATGACTTTAGTCCTAATGATGCCAAATGGTACAATGGAAAGAAGGTTGTTTTTTCCTTTTAAAATTGGCCAGTCCTACTTTAAATTTTAGTTAAAAGGTTAACCATGACTGGTGGCTCACTCATGATTCTATAGATCATGAATCATCATGGACTCATTGTTTGGTTGTGATGCTGACCATAGGTCATGGTTAGCTCATGGCCTACCCTAAATAGTATAGGTTAGACCATAGTTTGTGGTTAGATCATTTCCTATGAACCATAATTTGTGGAGCAGTCATAGTTTCCTAATTATATGACATGGTTAGGCTATGGTTGATACAAAATGTATCAAATTTTTTTCTTTAGCCTCCTTTTGATGTTTATCACAACCATGAGTCATGATTAACTCATGTTGTAACATCACAACTCATGATAAAGTTATAAGGATTTTCTTCTATGCAATATCACTAATCATTATGAAGTTATGGCAAATCCTTTGTGAATACCTTGAGTCATGATTAGCACATAGTTACCTTGTAGTCTTGTAGGGATGCCAAAATTGACCCCAAAGTAATGCCGAAACCAAACATGAATTGTACTACATGAATAAAACATGTTATTAGCAACCTAGCAATAGCAAGAGAAATCCAAAATGGCTATGATTTGGAGGCCTTTAATGCCACACCAAATGCTAAATGGATTTTCAATAAAACTCTTTCTACTTGGCTTCAATGACTTTTTGGATGGCTAGAAAACCCATCCTTGAGCTTGAAATAGCTATGAAACCTACAAAAAACACTTAGCAAGTAGGAAATAACAATGGAGATTACTTTCCAACTAGAAGGACATGGCCTTTCAAAAAAATTATTTTTTCTAATAGTATAGAATGTATCAACTTACCAAGTAACTTCATTCTACTCATTTAGTAGGGCAATTTTATCATTTGATCCCCTTAGCACTAGTGAAAGAGAGTAGTAAAAGTAAGATATATTGGCCCAATTAGCTAAGGCTAAGGTAGATATATTTTGGGGTCATGATTCTTAGCTAAGTTGAGAGAATGAAGCTGCTTCTAGTTCATCCATTCTTCACAATTAGCGCTAGGAAATATCTAATAAACCAACATCCTACCTATCTAATAAATGAGAGAGTCCTCCTACCTAGTTCTTGTTCTTCTTTATTTTCTTAAATGCTCATGAAATTGATGCCAAATTAAAACAAGATTGAAATTAATGAAATAATTAGATCTTGAAATGCAAATGAAATAGATGAAACAACTAAAAATGAGACAATAAAATAATGATATTGAGGCAAACTCTTCTTCTATTACTTTAAGATTGTTTTGATGCTATAATGGAGTCTTCACAGGAAATTTTCTCAAGTTTTAGGAAAGTTAATACATCATATAAATAGAAAAATGAGGAGGTGCTTAGGGGCACTCAACTCTAATATGGAGGCAAACTATTCTTATTCTATTACTTCAAGCATGTTTTCATGCTATAATGGAGTATTTACATGAAATTGTCTCAAGTTTGAGAAGAGCCAATACATCACATAAATAGAAAAGTGAGAAGGTGATTAGAAGTACACTCAACTATAGTAGAGCTACAAATGATCCCACATAATCATAACTAAATTATAAGGAGATGATACATGTGATTCCAACTCATGAGGATGTTCTACCTATGTACTTCATGTAGTCCTAATAGATGGAAATGGCCACATGATCCTTCAGTGGTCCTAAGAAAGAGATGCATGACATGTGGTATCTAGGATCCACATTTTGACTTCACTTTAATTTTTTCTTATCTTTCATGTTTGAAATATAAAATTTTGTCATGTAACACATTACATGGATACATGGACCCATACTACATGTCTCATACAACAACATGGAAAATATATCTAACTTGTATAATGACATTGAAAATAAAATGATATGAGGGAAGAACACATTAGGCTACAAATATTGTCAAATAATTTTCACCAACTCATGATGATATATGAACTTGAGATGTTTACATGTAAGTCATAACTCTTGAAAACAAAAATAACAAAAATCTTGATGATACTTTTAATTTGAAACATGATGTTTTTAATGTTTGGGACAATTCTAAATATCTAGGTTAACTTAATGTGAGAAAAAAAAACTAGTACCAAGAATTTATAAATAGAAATAATTTGGTATTGTAAATTTAAGAAATCATGAAAAGCAATTGATATGGCTTGGGTTGAAAGCTTGGAGGTTAAAATTATGAATGAAATACTAATAGCTAAATAAATGGAATTATAATATGTATGCTCCTCCTCCACCCTTGAGCTTACAATTATGTTTATGTTCATGTATTATTAGATCCTAATTGTTTATGTATCCACATTTATTGTCGATGATGTTACTAGTGGAAATACCCAATAGGAGGGGTTTTTTGGATATTGGAAAGCCCTAAAAGTTAAAATTCCCTTAACCTAGGCTATAATGATTAAGTTTTTTATCTTGGATCTTATCTTATCATAGAGAAGATTGTACAAAAGAGGTGATCTTAGTGACATTAAAATTTTAGAGATTATATGTAAGAGATAATGCTCTAATGCCAAATAAATGAAACTAGTAATTAAGTCCTATAAGCATGGTTGATTGGTTTATTAAAACTTTTACATTTTAATGATTATTCATGATAAAAATTGATTTACATTTCACACTAAGAGAAGGTGATAATCTATGGATGGTTATTGGTTGTTATTTTTAATAAAAAGAAAGAAGAGATCTTCTATTTATGTTTATTTTATTTTACTATTGAGTTGATATTTCTATTTCTAGCATGCTTGTATGCTAATGTGGTTGTGTAGAATGTTTAACCTCATGGCTTGGCTTCTAGCTCCATGATCCTTTCCTTCAAGTTAAATAAGGAGTATTTGTAGTTTATTTTCTATTCAATCCTAATGATTAACTTATTTTAATTTTTAGGTGAACTTGACAAATCATGAGATTTATTTAACACTCAACCTAAAGACTAGAACATAGGATAGGATAGAAGCTTTAAAATTTCTTATTAAATCTCTTGTATTATTTTTGTACATTTTTTTTTGAAGTGAAGTAGTATTTATTTTTCCCTACCCTTTGATTGATATCATATAGGTAGTTATACTTATAGAGCATTAAATGATGAGATGTTAGCCTTGTAGTGTGACTCTTGGCCTAGTAATTCCATGTCATATTTCCAATTCTACTAGGTAGCACTAAGTTATAATCTTCTATAAATCTTGGGATATAACTATGTTTCAATTATTTCAAGTTCCAACACTCCTATACCTGTCTAACTTTGGTTCATTACATAGCATTAGTGGTACTTTTACTTCCTACATTTACCTTCCAATAGTTTATTTATGCTTTGGAATGAATTTTGTGATGTGATTTGGACTATATGTTTAACATGATTTTTTGATTATGTACTTGGAACTATTTATTCCTTACTAATAGAATGACCTATGTACTACTTGAAATTTTACTAGTTTATTTTTGTTATCTAAACAATGATTTTTTCATGGGCATTACATTGCATATTCTTTTATGACTTGGAGTTATTATCCTTGAAATTCATTTTTTATTTCATTTTATTCTTCTATTCCAATGGCCATTGAATGTTCTAAAAATTAATTATTCTCTTAATGCACAAACTCTAGTATTGAATAGATTATATTTTCATTTGTAACTACTATTTTTTTTTTAATTTATATTCTTTCTGCTCCTCAAGAATGTTCTAGTCAAGAATTCATGTTTTTTAATTTATCCCTTATGTTGTTATGATGATCATCATCATCCTAGACTTTTCCTAACATAAATAAGGTCATCCATATGAGTTCTTTTTCACTATTTACCTCTATGAAAAGATAGATCTTTGTTTATTTGTAAATTTTTAAAATCATCTTCAATTCTTGGAATAGTGATATAGCAACCTTTTTCTATAGGTTCATTTTCTAATCTTCTTTGCACATGTACAAACCATCTAAGTTGTCATTCTTGTAGCTTATCTAAAATAGAAGCCACTCGAAGTCTTCCTTTGATGTCTATAATATGTAGTTTATTTCTTCTAGTAACATTCAACATTCATTGAAGCCTTTGCATTTATACTACTTTGATTTGTTGTTCATGCCTCTTTTGTACTGCCTAACATTTAGCACCATATAAGATAGGAAGCCTGATTACTATCTTATAAAATTTCTCCTTCAATTTTGTTAGTATTATTTTATCACATAGAATACCATTAGCCTGTATCCATTTTGATTATTCTACCCCAATTTTATTCTTATATTTGTATAAATTTCACCATTTGATTGGAGGATTGATCCTAAGTAGTAGAACTCGTTGCAATGAGGGACCTTTTTACCTTGAATTATCATTTCTATTTTACCATTATCTATGTTATTAAAAACTTATTTCTTATGTCATTTTGGATATTTAGCATGTTATAGTTCTTTATTTTTTTCCAACAAATTTATTTCTCACATGCATATTCCTTTATGGAATACCCACCTAACCTAAGGTGTTTTTTATTTTTTATTTTTGAGTTGGAAGATGGATGGGAATAGGTTACAAGATGGTATTAGAGATGAAGATAAGTACCTGATGAAGTTGTGATTAATAGTAGATGATACTTATGAGGATAAGACCTAGAAATCACACAAGTCAAAAATCTTTTGGATTCAATAACAAGAAGGTCTCTTAAGTAGAAGTATTCAAATAGTAGTTGTTGACTTATCTAAGAAATTAGAACCAAGTAATAAGTATAGCCAATGGAAGTGATGGTAGTGGCAATTATGAAATTAAAATTAAAATTTTATTATGTCTATAGATCCTTTGATTCTAATAGATAGTAGAAATATACATACTATGAGTTTTGAGAAAATCATTAATATAATTAGGTATTAGCCTAATTGTAAGATACTTAATTTGGAAGCTTCATGTCCTGTGTTTAATTCTAGTAGACAATGCTAAGTTATATAAAGTTCTAATTACACTATATATCTTGGGGTGTACCTATGTTTCAGTTATTTCGATTTCCAACATTGGAAACAAATCAACCACATTTGCATTTGTAATATTCCATCTATGTTGAGTATGCTCAAATTCTATACTCCTCCATGCTATTTGTACTGCATAGTTAACATATCACATTCAAAGAAAAATCTGATATTGATCGTCAATGCTATTTGTACTACATAGTCAACCTATCCATACTTCATGAGGAATTTTGAGCCATCTACCTATTTCAACTTTTATATGATGCAATCCCATTCATGCATTCCTAATTGTGCATCATAAATGATGAGGAATAGTAGCAAATAAATAATTTTTCTTTGAATTTTCCCTAATACTATTGCTTGTTTTAAAAATTTGAGAACTTGTTTAGGATCATAATAAAGAATGTACTCTTGAACATTTCATTTATTAAGCCATAGAATTATCTCATGAAATAATCCTTTATGATAAGTTTCTATCATCATCCTTTTGGAGTACTTATCTAATGAGGATTTAGAAAGATTATGATATTGTAGGCTATAAAATAAAAAATAGCTTCAACTTCTATGGACATCATCTCTGCTTCAAGGAAGCATAATATCATATTATGTTAGTCTCTTTACTCTAAATTTATTGATTGGAAAAACCTTTTGAATTTCTTTTATATATTTCTCATATTTATTTGATAGAGCAAGATCTCATACAACACATCCATAAAGAATATTAGTGATGAGAATGTAATTGAGGGTGGTGGATATTATATTATTTAAATCTAGATAAAGCAATTTTGTTGTTTAGATTCTCCTACCTTTATTGGATTAGAAGACCTCTCAATCATATTACAATGATTAAGAGGAGTGGAAAAATATTTTAACCTTATGGATTGTTTAGTTACCTAACAATCTTATCTAGTTATTTATCAATTTCAATGATCAATGAAGCAATGATCATTATCTATGCAAAGAGTTAAAAATTGGAAGATAGTGGGTTTGGAGTGAAATGACTTTATAATAGTGGTACATATCTCTCTTTAAATACTATCATATAAAGTCATTTCACTCCATACCCACTATCTTCCAATTCTTACATACCTCTACAATGGAGAGGTATGTGCTACAATGGAGAATTCTTCCATCCACTAGAAACGTCTCTCATGTTCAAGAGACATCATTCCTACAAGTTGGTTTTTGCAATGAAGACATTTCAAGAAAGCTAGAGATGACTCATACAACCTAGTAAACCTCTAAGTTAGCAACTTCAAAGTAGAAATAGCCAAAAAGATAAGGGAAAAGATGAAAACCACCAAGGATCTTCAAGATCAGCTTGAGAAAGATTTCCTAGGTTTCTTGTCTTCAATTTCCAATAAATATGGTATGTATTTGATCATGTTTTGGCATGAGAGTTAAGGAGGTTGGAAATACTATCATGAGAGCATATTGTATGATTGCATGATTGTGATTACAGCTCAAGATCAATTTTGTTGTGTTTGACCTATGTATTCTCATGTTCTTGCTTATGTACTAAGATCTTAGTCCTGAGTTGTGGAAGAGATTCTCTTTTGATTGTGTCTTGCACTTAGGATAATCATTATGTGGTTGTAAAGCCTTATGTTCTTTAGCATCATTGAGTGTTTGTAAGAGATTTGATATTGTCAATTTTGAAAGCTATATTGTAATCTTCGTTGCATCAATTAAAGATAGCTAGTTTTCTTATTTTCTAGCATACTAATTATTTTCTTTTCATAATATCTAACTTTAGTGGGATTTGAAAGTTAAATAAATATAAGTGAACATGCCTTAATGTTATTAGCATGATATTAATTAGGTTGACCATTTCATGGAATATTGGTTGTAGATTTTTTTTTAAATTTAGATGATGCCTAAGAAGAAACAAGTTCAAGCCTCGAATAGAGACATGGAGAGCATGAAGTCTATCTTCTAACTAATGGTTTCTTGAATGGATGAGATAAGTACCAAGGTAGATAAAAATACATGTACTAGCCATATTTTAACTCACAAAGATGGCAAGAATTCATGTTTGAATAGTGATGAAGAAGTTTCTCAACTAGGTGGAGGGAATGACAAGGAAGGACAATCCAACTATGGAAGCATTTGAACCCATTAGCTAATGATTCTAATGGAAGGAAATCACTTCCTCCTATCAGATTTTTAAGAGCTTCATCAATGGTCACTACTTCATCTAATGCAGGTTGGATGAGAAAGATGTAGTAAGGCTTGTTAGAGCAAGCAAAAATGTTTCCAAACTTCTATATGTAGAACTAAAGACTTTCAATGGTGCAAATGGCACAAATGCTTTCTCAAGTTAGCTAAATACATTTGAAAAGCATTTTAATTTGGAAGAGGTAGCAAACTGATTAAGGATACCTATTACTAAATCTAGATTAGAAGGAATGACTTCTACTTAGTGGAATAAGAAGTTCCAAGATTATGAAAGACAAAATGATCAATCTATTAGGGATTGGAACCTAATGAAATATAAGTTAAGCAAAAAATTTGAATAGTCTTGTCAAAGGTAAGAGATGATCATGAAGCTAAAATTCCTAAGGTAAGGTGACAAAGATGTCAAGGAGTTCTACATTAAATTCAAAATGATATACCAATAGGATTTATCATTTTATGAGCCACAAACTCTTAATGAGGCTAATGATTTGACATTCAAGATAAAAAAGAAAATAAACAGATTTGGAAACAAGGGCAAACAACCTTCCAAGGAAAAGAATAAGGGATCCAAATTATAGTAGGGTTCCAAGTCCAAATATGAAGACAAAGATGATAACCATTATAAGAAGACTAAAAAGGATGATGAAAAAGACAAAGCCAAGAAGAACCACGACAAGGAAGGCAAGGGTCAAGGCAGTAGCTCATCCAAGATTCAGTGCTTCAAATGTGGAGAATGAAGACATAAGTAATGGGGATATCTACTTCTCAAGGTAGCCAAGGGTAAGGATGTGTAAACCATCGAAGTGAAGGACACATCTAGCCAAGCTCTTCAAGAAGGTAATCCTAATACTCCAAAGATTAAGAACATTTCCAAATTAAATTCTTGTGCATTCATGAGGAATGTGAATAGAGGAGACCATCCTACTAGAAAATAATTATTTCATATTGGGACTAGATGTTTACTTAGTAAAGAATGAATTCATATTTTGATTAATGTGAGAGCCCAAGAAAATGTTATTTCATCTAGGGTAGCTACTAGATTTGGTTTGGTAACTAATCCTCATCCAAGACCCTACAAGATACATTCATTATCTAAGAATTAATCTTAAGATGTGAGAGAGAAATATGTTTTGAAATTCAAGATTGGGATTTTTCATGGTGTGGTGAGATGTGATATGATTCAAATTAATTGTGTTGATGTAATTATTAATAAAGCTTAAAATTTTGATAATGGCACTTAGTTTGATGAAGTAAGAAATGTATGGAATGTAGCTAGACAAGATGGAACCCATGAGTTAATTCCTATGATTGTGGAATAAGCAAGGTATCAAGGCTCACTTAATGCTTCCTTAATCCCTTTAGGGAAGAGGGAATACATTAAGGAACATGATGAAATTTATTTTAATTTTGTTTTTATATCAACAGTTGCTTCTAACCATGATGGTGTGTAGGTAGAACTTTCAACAGGTGTGTAAGGCTTGAAGAAATAATTTCCAAAGGTGTTCAAGAGGAATTGGATGAATTACCACCAATGAGAAATGTACATCATTAAATTAATTTCATATTTAATGCTACCATTCCAAATGACAGAGCATATAGAATGACACTGAATCAGTGAGAAGAATTACAAAGGCAAGTAGAGGAGTTTCTTGCAAATGGCTTCATGAGAAAATTCATTCACCTTGTGTAGTTCCAGCAGTTCTTGTATTAAAGAAGGACAATAATGAATGGAGGATGTGCATTGATCCTAGGGTATTGAACAAGATAACAATGAAGTATATGTTTCCTATTTCAAGAAAACCTATACCAATGTAAAGGTTTTTAACAAAACTAATTTAAAGAGTGGTTATCATCAAATTCAAATTAGGCCTAGTAATGAATGAAAGAAAATTTTCAAAAAACTAGATGGATTTTTTTAATGGTTGGTGATGTCATTTAAGCTCACAAATGCACCTACTATATTCATGGGATTAATGCATGATGTACTCAAAGACCTGATTGGTAAGTGTTGTATTGTATTTTTTGATGATATTTTGGTGTATAGCTCTATTAAGGAGGAGCACTTGGATCGCTTGAGGAAAGTATGTCTAAGATTAAAAGAAGCACATTTGGTGATCAATGTAAAGAAAAGAGAATTCTTCATGAGGGAGATCACATACTTGGAACATGTTATTTCTAAAAATCAAATTCAAATTGGAGATACCAAGGTGAGGGAAATTAGAGATTTGCCAACTCCTAGGAGTGTTGGAGAGGTAAGGTCATTCCTTAGTTTAACAGGTTTGTATTAGAGGTTCATAAAAAATTTCAGTGGTATTTCTTGGCCTATGTTTACTTTTCTAAAGAAAATTAAAGATTTTAGGTGGGGAGATGAAACCAAAAGAAGCTTTGACTTACTAATAGCAAAAATTACTAGTAAAATAGTGCTTGTAATTATAGATTTTCAAAGGTTTTTTCAGGTGGAGGTGAATGAAAGTGAACTTGCCATTAGTAGGTACTTTTACAAGAAGATAGACCTATTGCCTTCTTTTCTAAAAAGGTGATTGAGTTAAGGAAAAAATATAGAGTATATGATAAGGACTTGTATGTTATTCTTCAAGAAATCAAGCATTAGAGGCATTACTTATTGCCTAATGAGTTCACTTTGATGATGGATTACAAAGCACTTCAATTTCTAAATTTTCAAAAGAAGTTGAATGCTAAAGTTATGAAGTGGATTACACAATTATAAAAGTTCAATTTTGTGCTTAAATACAAAAGTTAGAAAAGCCAATGTGGTGGCTAATGCATTGTCTAGGGTGCATGTGGTGAATTTAAACAAGCCTCATGTTGAAGGTATGGGTGATTTTAGTGATTTGTATGAACATGATCCAAATTTTTGGTAGGTTTGAAGAAGCCTCAAGGAACCATTGTTGAGTAGGATAGGCCAATGAAGGGACTATCATTTTCAAGATGAACTCTTATTCAAAAATGGAAAGGTATGTGGTCCTAATTATGATTTTGGAAAAAATATTTTGTTTGAAAAGGATTATTGTAGCATAACAGGTTACATTTGCGAGAATAAAACATTGAAACATGTGGGCAGGTACTATTTTTAGCTAGGCATGGTAATTGAAGTTTCAAAATTCATGGAGGGCTATATAACTTGTCAAAAATTCAAAGGAGATAAAGGATTCTATGAATATTACATGCCTTTTTAATTCCCAAGGATCTATGGAAAATTATGTCAATGAATTCTAGAAGTAGTATTCCAAAAATCAAGAGTGGAAATACCACTATTTTTGTCATGATGGATAGGTTCTCCAAGATGGCACATTTCATTCTATGCAAAAAGGTGTGCGATGCTTCTCATGTGGCAAATTTGTTTTTCTAGTAGGTTGTAAAGTTGCATGGTATTCTTTTGAATAGTGTTAATGATAAAGACTCCTAGTTCACTAGTTATATTTAGAGGTTAATTTGAAAAATTTTAGGGTCAAAGTTAAATTTTTCTAATGTAGATCATCCACAATATAATGGTCAAATGTAGGTGGTGAATAAATCTTTGCTAAACATTTTAAGGTATTTATGTGATGTACAATCCAATAGGTGGAAAAAGTTAGTTGTTTCATGCTAAATTTTTATATAATAATGTTTTTCATGTTGTCATTGATAAGCACCCATTTAAGGTAAATTATGGATTTTTTCCTAAGATGATGGACAATTTGAAGAGCTTTGAGGGAGAAGCTCAACTCCATACCAACATTTTTATAATAGATGATGGATCTTTGATGAGCGGCCAGGTACTCCTACACCCAACCATACAAATACAAGCATTCACGCACGATTTGGTCCAATTCCAAGGACTACGTGCTTATGCACCTTCATAGAACAAGAATGGATTAGCAATCATTGTATTCCCAAGCTTACTCATATAACATGATTGAATGGTTAAGTAAACTTGATGCATATGATTTTTATGCTTTTTATGTTTTATGTCCTAGTGCTAAAAAGGGAGAAATGAAAGAATTTAATAACTAAATTAATTTAACTAAACAACTAGGCTCTAACTAGTCCTAACACCAGCATCCATTCCCACTTGCTGTACACATCCTGAACCAATGTAACACTGCCGGGATTACAAAATGCTAATCGTTACTAGGTTACCAAGTGTTCCACGTATGCTCAAAGTGGTCGTACTAAGTGCGTTTACTTGTTGAAAATTAACGAATCAATAAAAGCAACATCAATTAACTAATGAAAGCATTAAAGAACTGTAAATAGCATTAAGGATGAGAGATAAGCTATTTTGAATGCTGCAAGGTTTATCACAAAGTTCATCTTTATTTCCGGACACAAGGTGTGCTTAGGTACATAATGCTCGAATAAAGATTCATTCACTTTATGACTCCTATTGCAGGCACTCAAAAATAATTCTAACTTTGAGAGGGAGAAACTACAAGAGTTTAGGTAAGGGGCTAAGAACTAACTACCAAACCAAGTGAACCCACCTCTTNGAATGAGGGTCTGGATGTCATATATGTACAGTGTTCATCACAATGGGCATGAATACCAATGTTGTAATATATTTGTTGATTGATTCCCCAAGTGCTCTAAGTCTATCATCCCATGTCATCATCAGTTGTCATTCAGTCAATAATCCCATACCTTC
>MNCI01010956.1:36670-85021 GCA_015680685.1 Gnetum montanum
TTGTTCATCCATAGCTACATGTCCAAACTTGTTCCTTGTGTAAACGCTCTAGCTCCAGTCCATCCTGAGTGCTCCCTCTTATCCCAATTTATTGTTTGTATAATCGCCATCTACACACACAACACACTCACGAATTAGCAAGGGTAGATAAAACCTAATGCAGTTGATACCTTACCTCAATATAAAACACATTGGCTAGGTTGTGGGTCTGGAAAATACTGGGTGAGAGGTTTATGACTGATAAATACCCAAGGTGTAGGGGTAATGTACCGTCCGAAATCATCGGTCTCCGGCTGGAAGGAAACAGAGGCCGTGGGATCACCGGACGTGCACAGAAGACCCTACCTTCACCTGAGGGCGATCTGGAATGAACGAAGGTAGAGTACCTTGGGTGGTCCGCACGTGGATCAGACAAGGATTTCCCCAAACGTACACCGAAGTTTTATACGTTGGGTTATACGTAAACGGTGTAACGGGTGTAAATCAGAGCATAAACAGCGTAAACGATGCGAACAGAGCGTAGACATAAACAAGCATAAACAAAATACATGCAAGAATTAATGCAAACTGTAAACAACTATAGGAAGAAAATGTAACAATGGCATTACGAAATGAAAGTACAATGCACCGGTCTAATGCAGTTGTGACTGGAACACAAGGTGGACGAAAAGCCCCGGTGGATGCAGGGATGATTGTGGCTAGTTCAAACTGTAAGCACAACGTAGAGGTTGTATGCTCAGCGTACAGGGTTGTCCAGCGTAAGAGGTTTTGTGCTATGGTTCTCAGCATCTCTGCTCTCTGGTGTGCTCTGGGAATTTGCCAACCGACCTAGATTTCGTGAAAAATTTGGGTTTTATACAAGTTTTGACGGCAGACTTGGGTTGGGCGACACGTGGCGCGTTGACCAAGTGCAAGGGCGTAAAATTTACAAGTGTACACTATGTTACATTTGCTGGGTGTATACGCTATCTGCTACAAGCGTAGACTGTAGGCGTATACGCTGGAGGTGCTGGGCGTATACGCTGGGGTGTATACGCTGATGTGCTAGGCGTATGCGGACTTAGGCATAGATGTCATGGACGCTGGCATATACACTGATGGATGCTGGGCGTATACGCTGGTGTGCTGGGCATATACGCTGGGGCGTATACGCTGATGTTCACTGCCTTGTACCAAATCTTGTTCTGCAGTGCTATTTCCATGCTGTCTCCAGGGATCTTATTGCTGGGCGTATGCATCTATTGTACCTGCTGGGCATACATGTGAGGCGTGTATGCTGTGCGTATACATGCTGTGAACTTGAGCATATACACTGGGCGTATACGTTGAGATTTTAAGCGTATACGCTGGGAATGTACGCTTGGGCATATACGCTGGGACTACATACTTAGTGAAAATTAAGCATCGGATCTCTGAAATTGCCAAGTGCGACACCAGATGTAGCTGTGGTCATCTGTGGGTCCCAGGGACCTACTTGGTGTTGGACAAGTACTAAGCTCAAAATTTTTGTGGTATTTCATTGGCCCCTCTTTGTTGACGTTTGGAGGAATTGACCCGAGAAGCATCGACAAAGAAGTACAAAATACCACAAGAAACTTGATAGAGACTTTGTCCATTGCCACTTGACTAGACGTCATCGCACCGTGTTCAGTAGTACATGGGATTGGGATAATGGAATTTTGTAGCTGGTAGGAGAATGGGGATTGTGGGGACTAGTAACTGCCCAAGGAATTGTGCTTGGTGAAAAGGGGATGCTCTGGTGTGTATCATGCTGATCCTTGTCCATAGCCATTATTTAGCAGACTTGGAATCCAGACATGTGATGTGCGTCCTTTGGTGGAACAAGACTCTTGGGTATCATTCAAGAGAACTTGCTAGCAAGACCAAAGCCACGGGAGGATGTTTTACATTCTTTGAAGGAACAGGGCCCTTTGTTTAGGGGAACCTGTTGGCAGAGAGCCAAAGCTATGCAACTAGCTGTTTCTTGATTGTTTGTGATATGAGTACTTAGTTCCAAGACAACTGCCTTCCTTCCTGGGGCTTGTATGGGAAGTGCCAAGGGTCTTGCATTTTTTTTGGAAGAAAATTTGCCTTGATTTTGTACTCATGCGCAAGTGCTATGTCGTGTGTTGCAACTGCTTCAAAGTCTTACAATATGCAATAGCATGCTCAAAGTTTTGGATGTACTGGATGTATCAAAGGTGTGATTGAGTAAACTATGTTGGTGAATAGATAGAGAGTGTGTTGGGAGATGGGGATGTACTAGAGAATGGTTTGATTTAGTCTTGCCATATGTGCTGTGAACATTGTCCCATCTTGCTGCTTATGATGAAATGCATTCTTGTGCGAAAACCTCTGGGTGTCATCCTGCAAACATAACTCCAAGGAAACAAGAAAACTGTGAGTGAATAAGCGAGCTTAGACTTACACAGTTACAAAGACATTGGAGGTAATTTTAGGAACTATATGTGAGTGGCAGCGACATTGGTGGGATTGTCTAATGGTGAGCGATGCAGTGATTCTGATGAAGTTTGAATGTGGCGGTGGATTGAGGAACCAGAGATGAACTTGCCGTTTTATAGTCTTGATGGACTATCATGGGTTAGTTTTATGTCATAACCCGTTGGACATTTCCCATTTAGCGTCGTGGCGGACGTTACGTTGCCAGTTTTTAGTCTTAGCGGACCATGAAGAGGCAAACCAGTTTATAGTCTTAGTGGACTCTGGTGAATGCAACGGTGGTGGTTTATTGTCGTGTCAGACGGGTGCTAGTTTATCGTCATTGCGGACACGGTGTGGTACCAGTTTATCGTCATGATTCCAGGACGAGCTGTGGTACCAGTTTTAAGTTATGATCCAGGACTATTCTGTGGTATCAGTTTATAGTCGTGACTCCAGGACTATTCTGTGGTATCAGTTTATAGTCGTGACTCGAGGACTCTTCTGTGGTATCAGTTTATAGTCATGACTCCAGGACTCGCACATACCTGAGCTTGTACTCAAATGTAGAACAGTTTTAGGAACAAGTGATTGGTTGGATTGGCAAGCTCATTCCCTTCCATGTCAGTGAGTTTAAATGCTCCATTATCAAATGCTTTAATGACCAAGTAACGCCCTTCCCAATTGGCTGAGAATTTGTTTGAGTGTTCTCGAACTACCTTAAGTACAAGGTCACCTTCTTTGATAGGGCACTTATGGATGTCATGTCAATGTTGTTGTCGTTGTTGTTTTTGATACCATTTGATCTGATCAAGTGCGCGTATGCGTTCTTCCTCCACCGAGTCCAGGTCAATGATGCGTAGATCATTGTTCTGCCCGTCGTTGAGGAGTCCGAAAAGTATGATCCTTAAAGATGGTACCTATAATTCCAAAGGTAAAACAGCTTCTGAACCATAAACAAGACTATATGGAGTTTTACCTGTTGAAGTCTGATGTGTAGTACGATATTCCCATAATGCGTATACCAATTGTTCATGCCATCTCCGCTTGCTTTGGGTGAGTATCTTTTTGAGTATTGTAATAATCATTTTGTTCGTCGCCTCTACTTGCCCATTACTCTGAGGATAGTAAGGTGATGAAAACGAGTGTTTGATCCCTAGACTTTCACAAAAGGTTTTGGTCTCGACACTGCTAAATTGTGGCCCGTTGTCAGTGATGATTGTCATGGGAATGCCAAAGCAGGTTACAATGTTTTTAAAAATGAAATTACAGACATGTTTAGATGTAGTTTTCCGAAGGGGAGCAGCTTCTACTCACTTCGTGAAATATTCTGTTGCGCTTATGATGAAACCATGCCTTGTAGAAGATGAGGGTGTTATCGGGCCGATAAGGTCCAATCCCCACTTTTGAAATGGCCACGTGATTTGCGTTGTATGCAACTCATTTGGTGGGACATGTATTAGATTGCTTTGTTTTTGACAAGTACTACATGTTTTGACCTTGGAGAGACAGTCGTATTCCATGTGTGGCCAATAGTAGCCTAAGCGTCTGATCTTTGTTGCCATGGCTTTTGGTGCTATATGTCCTCAGCATAGTACGTCGTGTACTTGTTCGACAATGGTTTGGGCATCGGTACTACCAACACATGTTAGCAATATGCCTTCGTAAGATCTACGACATAACGTGTCCCCTACTAGGGTATACTGCTTAGAACGTTTTCGTATTGCATCCTTTTGTGCATTTGTTAGATGTCGTGGTGTTTCGCTATGTAGAAGGTATTCTTTTATGTCATCATACCATTCTATTGCGCGTGTTGTGCTAACAGATGCAATCGGCAGCTTGTCAAGAGTATCGGTTATTGGTTCGGCACAACTGGTTATGGAGCCTGGCAACGTGTGAAACATGTCAGGCGATATATTTAATGCCAAGGTGGCTAGTGCATCTGCGATGGTATTGTCATTTCTAGAGATGTGTTGCACATCGATGTTTTCGAATTGCCTCATTAGGTGTTTTGCCAGGTTGCAGTATGGTTGTAAATGTTGGGCTTTACATGTATAAACGTTTGTGACCTGGTTTATGACCAGTTGCGAGTCTCCTTTGACCATAAGCCGTGTGATGTCTAAAGCCAATGTTGCCGCGAGACCTCTAAGGAGACCTTCGTACTCTGCTCTGTTGTTTGTACAATGAAAGTTGAAACGATAAGCAAAGGGTCAGATTTCCCCAGAGGGATAGGTGATGACAGCGGCTGCACTTCCCCCTCGAGAGGTGGATGCTCCATCGAAGTTTAGAATGGCATTGTAGTCGTTGGGCACTATGTCTATTGCGCTTATATCCTCATCTAAGAATTCTGGCTCTATTATCGCTTGATCGTGCGTTGGTGACGTGGCCATTTGACATGCTATGGCTTGACCTTTAACTGATGATTGTGCTATGTAGTGTAGGTCAAATTTAGCTATCATGGCTTTCTAGCGGGCTATCCGACTCGTTTCGTAAATGTTTCCTGTGATGGCCCTGAGCACATTGTCCTTGCAAATTATATTAACTTGGTTACGGAAGAGGTAATGTCGCCATTTTCTCAAAGAAAAGACCAAAGCTAAACAGGACCTCTCCACGTCGTTATACCTTTTCTCGTGGGCAACTAATGCATAGCTTAAGTAATATACTGGGACTTCAGTTCCATCATCTTGTTTCTGGCAAAGCATAGACACGATTGACAAATCCAAAGTAGCGAGGTAGATGTAAAACGGTTTATCGTTTTGAGGTGGATAAACCGTGGGTAATCGGGCAAGTGTCGTTTTAATGTTATCGAATGCTTCTTGACACTGCGGAGTCCATTCAAAATGGACGTTCTTGCGTAACAGGTGGTTCATAGGTTTTAGTTTGTTTGTCAATTTTTCTATGAAGTGTCTGATAAACTGTAATCTACCTTGTAGACCTCGAAGTTCGATAAGGTTGCCTGGTGGTTTTAGGTTTGTTATGGCCTTAACCTTATTGGGGTCTACTCATATCCCTACTTCTGAGGCTATTAATCCAAGAATTTTACCTGTATTGATGTTGAAGACACATTTTTTTGGGTTGAGTCTCAATTCATACTTTAAACAACGTTTTAATACCAGGTCAAGGTCTTGTACATGTTGTTCTGATGTTTTTGACTTAAGCAAAATGTCATCTACATAGTCGTTGAGCGAGTGTAACATGTAATCACTGAAGATGAATGTCATTGCTCTTTGATACGTGGCCCCAGAGTTTTTGAGATCAAAGGACATCATTATGTAACAAAAGGTTCCCCATGGTGTCATAAAGGTTGTCCGGAGCTAATGCTCCGGCTTGATGTGTATTTGATTGTATCCCGAGAAGCCATCCATAAAAGATAATAGTGTGTGCCCAATGGTCGAATCAACAAGTTGATCGATGCTGGGTAGAGGAAAATCATCTTTTATGGTTGCAACATTTAAATCCCAGAAGTCAATGCATAAGCGAATGCTTTCGTTCTTTTTCAGAATGATGACCATGTTGGATACCCACTCGGCGTAATCAATAGCCCGGATGAAACCAGCCTAATAAAGCTTGGTGATCTCATTAGGAACTGCCAATGCCACTTTGGGTTTAACCTTTCGTGCCTTTTATTTTACTGGCCTCAATTTCAGGTCAAGGATAATGTTGTGCTGGACAATTTGAGGATCTAACCTGGGCATGTCCATGTAAGACCAAGCGAATGCTTTCATATTTTCCCTAAGCACGTCTTCAACGTTTTTGGCTAGTTGTGGTTTTAGTAATGTGCTTAATTTTAGTATTTTAATTTCCCCATCGGGCATGGTGATGGGGGTTTTGGTCAATGGGTCTTCAGTGATATTTTCGTCTTCTATGTCGAGGGATTTTGTCATGCCTTTGTAGTTGTCTATTGTTTGCTATGTTGAGGCTATGACTGCGTCATCCATTAATGAACTTAAGTGGATGAGGTTTATGTTGATGTCCCTTGCAATTTTTCCATATGGTCCATCGATAATTAATGGTTCGGTTAAGTGCTGGAAATCCATCAAGCTTGCTCCTGCCAATAAACAGAGAGCTGAATGAGCTAATGGGTATCGTTCTTATGCTCTTTGGTAATTTTAGATTATGTGTACATGCATGATGGTGGATTATCGTCACACCAGGACGCATGGAAATTTAAGGCCATACTGAGCCATCACAGTAGTTTAAGGTCATACCGAGCCATGAGTGGCAGTTTAACGCCTTACCAGATCGCATGTAATCTGCAGTTGGCAGTTTAAGGCCATATCGGGCCATCATGGCAGTTTAAGGCCATACCAGGCCATAACGGTAATTTGTGCTGGAATGTTCAGCGTAAACATGTGAAATGGAGTTCACAGGGGAACTGGGGTGTAGTGATATTGTTTTATTTTAGATATAGATATGTATTTTTTTTTTTATTTTGAGCAATTTTTAATCAAAAATAAGTAAAGAAAGGCAAAAAAGGCAAAAAGTAGCAGAACAAGAGGCGACGGCGTCGGCAGCGGCGGCAACGTCAACGGAGCGTTATATAAAGGGGGGGAAGCTTCATTTGTTTCACTACATTCTGAGCATAAGCAACTGAGCGAGCATAAGCATAAACTGCGAAACCTAGCGTAAGAGTAAACCCAAACCCCGACGTACATGCCGATCGATCAAACCCCAGCGTAGACGCCAACGATTAAACTCCAGCATAGACGCCGAGCGTAGAAGGTCGAGCGTAGGCGTACAGAGTTTTGACCCTCAGCGTAAGCTGTCAATCCCAACGTAGACGCCGAGATGTGCAAAGGTAAGGAAGTGGAAGGGCAGGGGAGGAAGGGTCTTGACTTGACCTTCGCAGAGGAGAGAAAAGCCATGCTGCAATGCCTGCCCCGGACAAGGATTCCAGCATGGCCTAGAACATCACACAGGTAGGCTCTGATCCCACCTCTGTTAGTTATTTTTGCTTATGCATGTCTCGTAGCATAGACGGTCTCGCAGAGGGTTTGGACGTATACGCCGAGCGTAAATTTTGGCGTAGAGACGTCGGCGTATACGGCGTATACGCCGAGCGTAAAGTCGCAGCGTAAGGTCGAGTTAGCATAGATTGTCATAGCGTAATCTGTTTTCAGTTTACAGCGTAATCACTTTTTCTTGCACAAACCATAGACGGTTGTATCAGCGTATACGATCTACGCTGTGACGGCGTATACGCTGAGGGTTCCTTCAGCGTATACGCTGAGCGTACACAGTTTTATTTTAAGTATGATACAGCGTAGACTTGTTTTTCATGTTTCTGGCGTAAACTGTTTGTTCAATGTCTAGCGTAGACTATTTATGCTAATCACTTCTATGGCGTATACGCTGAGGGTTTCTTCAGTGTATACGCTAAGCGTAAGAGGTTCGGGCGACAGTGTAAACAGTTAGTTATCAGCGTATACGCTGGGTCAGATAGCGTATACACCGAGTGTAAAAAAATTTTGACAGCACATATGCTAGGTTTAGTAGCGTATACGCCGAGCGTAAACAGTTAGGAAATTTCTCTAAATGTCAGTCTACCATGTGAACTTTTGTTTTTCGTGTTGTTTTGATACGTAGCTGATTTATTGTGGCATCCTGATTGCTTGTAGGGATAGTAAGCGTTGTCTCCTCGTTGGTTTGGCCCCATTAAGGCTGATGAGCCTACCCCGGATCTAACTGTGGATAACAATGGGATCTGGTTTAGAGAAGGTGCATGCGAATTCCTGGCCTTCATACTGGACAACTTTGAAGTGGTTATCTAGTCACATCTAAGTGAACTGGTGGCACGGAGTGTGCTTGAGGCAATGCTGCCAGGAGCTGCGGAGGGTGTCGTTGTCTTCATGGAAGATATCGACGAGGGGCAGCTTACGAATAAGGACGGTTCTTCCCGCGGGCCCAGGTCCACATGCCCGTTAGCACGCGTGTGGGCCCGATTACCATGAGGGCAGGACTACCTCAACAATATCTTATTTTTAGCCGCGCGTGCACACACATTGTTCCAGAACCCTCCTGGCACAGTGTACCGGGTGGGCAGGTAGGACCGTTCAAGTCTATTGCTTCTTTTCGTTGTTTGGCATTTGCCTCGATTTTAACATCAGTCCGTTTGTAGGCCTAAAGTTAATGCAGATGGAATATGTGTTGAGGATGATGGGCTTGCCTTAACTCGTACCGCTCTAGAGGCATTTATGGTGGGTCCCACCCTTTGTAAAGCTGTATTAGCTCTAATGAAGGGGGATATCGTCTATTTTCACTAACAATTTTCTAGAGCGCTGGCCATGTGCCAAGCTCGTGGATGGTTGGATAAAGATTGGTCGAACCAGGGGCCAGTTTTCCCTTGTGACTCTGGTTCAGGTAGCACATCCAAGTCCACCACTAGCGTTAAATGACAACACTTCCCAGATGTGTTAATGTGTTTTAATTGCCAGGAGTTATACTAATACGATAATCTTACATTGCGTTTGCAGTTGATGCACCTCCTGGCGGGGATCCTATCACAATCGGGCGAACTGAGACAACCCTGTCAATGAAGTTCGGGGAGGTGACTAAGGCTCAAAAATGGTTACGCAACCATGCCTCGCCATCTATTGTTCATTGCTTAGACAATGCCAGCCTTATGGAGCTCTTCACGACCCCAAGTCCTGATGTATCTATAGGAGAAATGATCGGGATCGTGGATTCCTTTAATGAGTCTGTCTCCTATTACAGCACCCGGATTAAGGGTGTTAAGGTAGTTTTTCATTTATCGCCAGAATTATTTTCAAACTTATTTGGGGTACCGGCAGATGGCATAAGTGTAGTTTTAGACAGAGCTCATAAAGAGCTCCAAACGGTGCGTGAGTTGGAGGACTGGTTGGGCCTAGCTAAGGGTACCAAGGGATTCCCGATGTAGGGGAAAGCAAAGGTTGAGGAGGTAAATGAACTGTATCCTTTGTTTAGGGTGCGGGTATTTCCCTAAACCGTTTCCCAGGTATGAAGTTTTGGGGTTGAGGCCGTACGCATCATGCAAACTATCCTAGAGACTGGCATGCGCTATAACTGGGCTAAATTTTTGTTGTCAGGCATGCACAAGGAGATAGTGCAATTGCACTCGAATGTCGAGGCGCAATCCCACTTCACCTTTGCCTTCTTTGCTGGTTACCTTTATCGCTTCGCTGAATTTCTGATGGTCCGCGTGGACAACAAGTTTGTTCTATGGGATCGGGGTCAACTATCCCGCCCGTGGATCAACCACTTGTTCGAGATAGCCAAGTGCCAGGATGCGCCTGAGGGCATCAACAAGTCCGTGTCTATTACAACTGAGGGATCGTTGGGTACCTCCATTCATACTCGGGATAGTCTGGGATTAGAGCTAGATGATGTGCCCCTCACTGCAAGGAGAGCTGAGCGGGTCATCAAAGAAACCATTAGCTAGGCCAAATCGAAGCTGAAGAGACACGAATGCACAGCTGAGGAAGCTTCTAATGTGAGGGAGCCACGAGTGAAGCGCATACGATTTAAGATGCCCGGTAAGGAGACTTCGCCAGCTTATTGTTTTATTGTTTTCGTTTTGTTCATAATTTTTTCTTCAATCGCTTACAAGAAACTGATGTCTTTGGCTTGGTTTGAGAAGTGAGGAAGCAGGCGCTAGAAACCATTACTGAGGAGGAGGAGACCAACACGGAGTGGAATGATGAAGAGGAAAATGTGGAAAAGGGTTAGGGAGGAGGAACAGAGGAATTAAAGGAAAACACCACAGAAACTGAGCCATTGGATGATCAAGGTGGTGTTGACCAGATGTTCAGCAGTTTTCTCAAGGGAAATCTGGACGTAGGGGATCCCCTAGAAGGTGACAAGGAGCACAGTATGTTTTCTTTTTATTTTACTTTATATTGCTTCGTTAGTTGTCATTTCTATGGTATTTTTTTTTCATGTTTTCATTTCTTCCAGACGAAGGCAGCGAGACCAGGACGGTGCACTTAGACGTACCCATGAAGACGGTTCCTCCTAAGAGGACCGCGGAGGTTAGTTCATCCCGCACCCGTGAGTCATTTACTTGGACAGAAATGCCAAGTAAGATGGATTTTGTGGCCGGAATCGCAGAAGAAGTTGCTAAACGAATTCAGGAGGTCCACCCAGAAATAGGTATAATGTTTTTAAATGGTTTGTCGTTTTAGAGCGTCACACCCTATTTCTGTTGTCTTAACGTTAGATCTTTTCATATGCATAGGTGCCAAGTTGAGGTGGGATCCCTCCGAGAGCATCAGTATAGAGAGTTTACCTTTGCTATCCCCAGAGGTTGAGTAGGTGCCAAGGCCTGTTTATGATGAGGTGGCGGAGGGCCTTGTACACAACGCCAAATCACTATGGACTTGTAAGTGTTCTGTCGAGCAGTTGTGGCTGCAGATCCAGGTAAAAGAAAAGGAAGTCTCCGAGTTGTCGGTTGAACATGATGATCTTAACGCTCGATACGAGTTTGCTGCTGCCAAACTAAGCGGTGATCACTCTTGGCGAACGTCTGAGGTTATGTATACGAGATATTGGAATCTACTAAATCATCATGCGTCACTGAATCGGAGAATGGTAGAGCGTAAAGCCCAAATTGATCTCCTAAACCTCAAATGTCAAGATTGGAAAGCCTTCGCTTCCAAGGTTCACAAGTGGGGTCAAGATGAGAAGAATCACAAACATCACTACAAGAAGTCATTAAAATAAGTGTTCGTTGAAAAGCGGCAACTAGAAATGTTTGTGCAGGATTTGGATTTGCGCTCTGCCTTCGATACCTTTGCTCAAAACACAACTGTCGAGATGGAGTCGCCTACCAGGGTGATTATGAGTGCCTCTGGGGAAGTGTCTGTGGGTGAATTTCCTCTGAAACGTCCTACCTGGTCGCCTGTTGACAAGGGAAAGGCCTTGGCAGATGTTGACCTAGGCCTTGGTGAGACTGATTGGGCTAGTGTCTCGGAAGAGGAAATCCTTCGTCGACTGGAATTTGGCTTGGGTGGATCTCCTATGGTAAGCATTTTATCATTATGAAATTGATTTGCTGAATAATGTTTGAGATTTTGGCATTCTGTTATTCTTACATTGATTGTCTCCTTTTGTATTTTCAGGATGAAGGTGGTGACGATGCCCAAGAAGCTAGCCCCAATGGACTAGGGGCCCCTGACGCTGGTGGATCTAAAGGGGATGATCCTCCCGTCCCTGATGCTTAGTTTTTAGTTTTGTTTTTAGTTTTTCCTTTAGAACTATGCTGACTCAAATTGATACGGGAATTGTAAATTGAAAATCTTGAGATAAACGGAAACCATTGACACTTATAATTGTACAGCATTGCATGTATAAAAAAATTTTTGTTGATTTTGAGTTTGATTGCACATACGACACAGAAATGTAAAATATTTTGGTTTATTTTTTCATTTGTTCTAAGTGTAATATGTGGATGTAATCATAAGAGGAAAACGAAGTACAAGTGTGTGATCTATTTTAAGGCCATTTTGGGCCTCCATGCGTAGTTTAAGGCCATTTCGGTCCCCATTGTAAACAAGTAACATTTCGGATAACGTGGATGGGTTTCTCGGTTGACCGACCATTTCTGATCGTGGCTAGTTTTATGTCATTGCAGACATGATAGTTTAACGTCTTTCCAGACAAGGGGTGTAGTTTAATGTTTTTTGATTTGTTATAGTTTAACGTCATTTCAAACAAGTTGTATTTTAACGTCATTTCGGACGAGTTGTAGTTTAACGTCGTTTCGGATGTATTGTAGCTTAACGTCATTTCGGACGTGTTGTAGTTTAACGTCGTTTCGGACGTGTTGTGATGGTATTATTTTAGGGATTTTTTGATTTTTTTCATTTTAATGTTAGGCGATGTGTCAACGGGTATGATTCTGTATTCAGCGTCCCCTTCGCTGATTACGTTGAATGGTAACTCAGCCCAAGGGACGTCTGATGGAATGGCTTCTGCGTCAGTGTTTTTAGATGTTTCGGTATTTGTGGCGAGTTCTGTGTTAGTTTCTAATTAAGAAGGTGTATGTACACTGTCAGGCGTAGGTGTTTCTGTTTTAGGTGGATCTTCTTCCGTGTTGAAAGGATTAGCACTTACTGGTTTTTGTTCTTTTATGTCATTTTGTCCAGGCTCTTCGAGCTTAACTTCTGAACCTTGGTCTATGTCAGTGTGTGATGAAATAATGGGAGTAGCAGCCTCCCCATAAATGATGATTTCACCACCTTCGTAAGGTAGGTGAATCTCTTGGTGTATGGGGGATGAGACCACTTTCAGTTGGGCCAACCAGGGTCTTCCTAATATTAGGTTGAATCCTGGCATTTCATCGACCACCACGAAGTCGGCAGCTGTGGGAAACTGGTCCCCCGCTATGAAGTCTAAGGTTACTATGCCTTTGACCATCACGCGTGACCCGCTGAACAATTTTAAACATGTAGTTGCAGTCGGTTTGATTAACTCCGTCAACCCTAGTTGTTCAACGATGGGGTATGGTACCACGTTCGTAGTAGCTCCGTCATCTACGTGGAACCTATGTATCTTGAATTGATTTATGCATATCGTTATGAACATGGGGGCTGTTGTTACCTCCCCTATTTTCTTATCCATTTTAATGTTATCATTGTGGAAGCTTAGTGGTTTGGACGTTGACCCTTGGGACGAGGACATTACCGCATGAATGGATGGTTCGTTTGGGGGCAAGTTCTCGCTTATTGGGATAGATGTTAACATGCGTACCAACGCTTCACAATGTGTTCGGGATCTAATAACCAAGTCATACAAGCTTAGCTTCGGGTTGCCTTGGGATTCGTACCACATATGGAGCCGGGTGAGGTTGCGGCTGGATAGTCGTATGTGGTTGGATGGAGGATTGGCTGGGCACCCTAACGACGTAAGGACTAGGTTTACCTTGCGTATGTGAGGTGGAGGCTTGGTAAACATTAGGACTTTCGGATGTGCTAACAATGTATGGGGTTTGTCTAGGCGGAGGTTGGACCTCCGTTGTTGCAACTGCGGACGGTGCTCGGACTACGAAAGGGGCAGGCCGAGTAGGAGGGGTTAATAGGTTCGGGGTAGTGACAGCGGGAGGTATGCGCACTACGTATGGTTTTTGCAGGGCGGATGATGGTTGAGGCATGGATGCGGATGGAGTGGGAGGAACATGGACTACGAACGGCTTGTTAGGTGTTTGTTGTTTATATTCAGGGTAGACGGTGTTAATGTTGGGTGTCTCGAGTTCATCATCAAAGCAGATTATGTTGATAACGTACAATGCCTCTTTGGTGTTCAGAGGGTCTTTATACACCCCCATAGCCTGGTTCTGTGGTTGGACCGGGTTGGCCTCATCAAAGGTGATTTGGCCTTCATCGGTCATTCGCTGTATGTCCTGCTTCAGGGTGAAATAGTAATCTGTGCCGTGCCCGTTGCGTTGGTGATAATCGCAGAAGCGATCCATTCTAAAGCCTTTGGGCACTGGAGACTCATCTGGCATCGCTAGGCTTGGGTTCTGGACGAGTTGACAGAACCAATCGTGTCTCTGGATGGCCGTGGGGGATAACTGTTTATGTTTCATTAATCCAGCTTTCAGTAGTTGATCGAATAGCTGGGATGGCTTCATAGGCAACGGCGTATATTGAGAGAGTTCTTTCCTCTCAAAATTTCTAGTACGATTTTGTGTTGGGTTCTGCGATGATGATGATTCTGGTGCAATCGTGGGAGTAGGTCTAGTATAGTTAGTAGGGGCTACTGGCGGTTTGTTTGGTTGTTGCATTTCTTCTATTGTCGCTATGGTTGCTTTAGCCTTCTCTTTATCCTTTTTACTGTGTTGATTTTTGAAGGCTAAGTATGCAGGGTCATGGCTATTTTGAGCTACCTCTTCTATATTTTTGATTTGTACAAAGGCTTGGTTAAGATTACGCGCATTAAGATAGTACAATTTAGATTTGAAGAAGTCATTAATGGCCCCCTTTAGAATTGTGAGCAGATATGTCTGGGGGATCGGCTCGTGTAGCTCATTAAGAGTGGCACTCCACCTCTGAATGAATTTTTGTACAGGTTCAAGCAGTGCTTGTTTAACCTGTATGAGGCTGTCCAATTTCGCTTCAGGTTTTAAGTTATATTTGAACCTAGTCACGAACTAATGTAATAACTCTTCCAAGGAAAATATAAAATTCCTCGGCAGGGCCTGATACCAATCGAGTGCTTTCCCTACGAGAGACATAGGGAACACTCGTAAAATGGCATGTGGCCACGCTTGGAGCAATGCGCATTCTAACCTAAACGTTATTAACCGAGCGTTGGGGTCTGTTTCCCCATTATATTTAGTTAGTGTTGGCAACGATATGCCTTTGGGCAAGGTTAGAGGTGGGACGGAAGGGCTGATGAGGTCATCGTGGTAGAAGTCCACTACCTTCAGCTCTCCATCGGCAGCCGTTTTGAGGCACTTGACCTTGTCAGTTAGTTCTTGCATTAATTTTTTGGCATCTGCCCAGTCTTGGGCACTGGGTGACATGGCAGCTTGAGGTTGTGGTATATTGTACAGGTTAGACTGTTAGATGGTAGGTTGAAAGGCCGAAAGCTGTGCGGTGGTCGGCGGTTGTGCTTGTGGGATGTTCATAGCGTATGATACCAAGGACGGCACATTGTAGGTGGGAGGTTGTTGTTGCTGCGATTGCGGCTGTACTTGGGGAATGTTGGCTAGTGGAATTGTGTGGGGTTGCACGTGGTGGTGAGAGGGTTGATGTGATGGCACACCCATCGCCGTCCATTGCGCGGTCACATTTTGTCCAGGAACCCCCTGTTGGGTTACAGCGGTGGAAGGGGCCCCATACATTTGGATGTAAGGGATGTAGTGGGCGGACGTGGATACTAGTATCACATGTGGCATCCCTATCACTCGAAGCGAGAAGGTTGCTCCCATGTTATTGTGTGGGGGTGGTGCTTGTGAGGATGGGCCTGCTGCTGCAGCAGGGATGATAGCAAGAGGGAGTGTGTTGAATTGCGGGTCAGTTACCGAAGGAACATGAACCAGTGCGGATGTTTCTGGTGGAGGCGCTTGTGCCTAGGTGAACCTGAGGGGTTGGAGGGGCATGACTTCCCCTGTGCCTAGATGAAACATGTGGTTGACGTGTATTTATGGGCTGAGGATGTGATAGGAGTCTTCATGTTTGCATTGGGCAGCGAACTCGTCATCCTCTTCCAGTTGGAAATCTACTGCAGGTTGATCCAACGACTGGCTCCTTTGCAGGAGGAGTCGTGTGACGAGCTCTGAGTATTGTTCTGGAACAGGGATTATATCATACGAGGAAGGGATGAACTCGCGTCCCCCCTATAGAAGAGTTCATACTACCTCTTTACCTCTATTTCGGCTCGATCTACTACCAGACCAACTTGTATCTTCACACATATGAAGTTATACTGGTCCTAGGTTATAATGTTAGAGGTTGGGTTTCTCCCTTGCAACCTTAGGGACTGGCGGGGCCCTGCTGTGGGTTGTACTGTGGGCTGTGGAATGACAGGCTGTTGGGCAGCCATGGTGCCTACCATGTCGGTGACTTGAGTGGTTGTAGCGGTGGTGTTTGCAGGGTTCATGATGACCTATTGAGAGTATGACATGGTATAGAGGTCTAAAATTAGTGTACTTAGTACTGCGTAAACTTACGTGGTAACGTGCAGTGTATACGCTTCAACGTCTAGTGTATAACGACAGCGTAGACAACGTATAAGGTTAGTGTAGAGAAGTCTACAGCGTAAGGAGTGCAGTGTATACGCTGAGCAGTGTATACGGTATCAATGTGCAGCGTATACAGTGTCAATGTGCAGCGTAAAGAATGTGGTATATATGAACAGTAGCGTGAACTAGTTTGGAGCGTAAAGAGAGTAGCGTAAACAGAATCGTAGAGAAAGTTAGTGTGTAGCGTAGACAAAATCTACGGCGTAAAAATGTGCAGCGTAAACTTTCGCAGTCATGTATGGCGTAAGGAAAACCTGCAGCGTAAAGCATGTAGCGTATACTCGGCAGTGTAAACGCTGGGGATCTTACAAAATCCTTGTGTGGCCAATAGCGTAGATGCTAGGAGACTTAAGGATGGGAGAGTTTGAACTGAACAGCGTAGACGCTAAGCAGCGTGGACGCTAGATAGTTTGCAGACTGGGTTTTAAACTGAATAGCATAAACACTGGGAAGATTCTAGAAGGAAGCGGCGTATGGTCAGTGGCGTAAACGCTGAGAAGCTTGTAAGTAATGTTTTAGGTAGAGGCCCTCCTTCTAGCACCAATTTCTGTACCGTCCGAAATCGTCAGTCTCCGGCTGGAAGGAAACAGAGGCCGTGGGATTACCGGACGCGCACAGAAGACCCTACATTTGCCTGAGGGTGAGCTGGAATGAACGAAGGTAGAGTACCTTGGGTAGTCCACACGCGGATCAGACAAGGATTTCCCCGAACGTACACCGAAGTGCTATACGCTGGGTTATACGTAAACGGCGTAACGGGCGTAAATCAGAGCGTAAACAGCGTAAACAATGTGAACAGAGCGTAGACATAAACAAGCATAAATAGAATACATGCAAGAATTAATGCATACTGTAAACAACTATAGGAAGAAAATGTAACAATGGCATTACAAAATGAAAGTACAATGCACCGGTCTAACGCAGTTGTGACTGGAACACAAGGCGAACGAAAAGCCCCGGTGGATGCAAGGATGATTGTGGTTGGTTCAAACTGTAAGCACAACGTAGAGACTGTATGCTCAGCGTACAGGGTTGTCTAGCGTAAGAGGTTTTGTGCTCTAGTTCTCAGCATCTCTGCTCTCTAGTGTGCTCTGGGAATTTGCCAACCGACCTGGATTTCGTGAAAAATTGGGATTTTATACAGGTTTTGACGGTAGACTCGGGTTGGGCGACACGTGGCACATTGACCAGCTGCAAGGGCGTAAAATTTACAAGTGTACATTATGTTACATTTTCTGGGTGTATACGCTGTCTGCTGCGAGCGTAGACTATGGGCGTATACACTAGAGGTGCTGGGCGTATACGCTGGGGCGTATACGCTGATGTGCTGGGCGTATGCGGACTTAGGCGTAAATGTCGTGGACGCTGGCGTATACGCTGATGGATGCTGGGCGTATACGTTGGTGTGCTGGGCATATACGCTGGGGTGTATACACTGATGTTCGCTGCCTTGTACCAAATCTTGTTTTGCAGTGTTGTTTCCATGCTGTCTCCGAGGATCTTATTGCTGGGCGTATGCATCTGTTGTACCTGCTGGGCGTACATGTGAGGCGTGTACGCTGGGCGTATACGTTGTGAACTTGAGCATATACGTTGGGCGTATACGCTGAGATTTTGAGCGTATATGCTGGGAATGTACACTTGGGCGTATACGCTGGGACTGCATACTTAGTGAAAATTAAGCATCGGATCTCCGAAATTGCCAAGTGCGACACCAAATGTAGCTGTGGTTATCTGTGGGTCCCAGGGACCTGCTTGGTGTTGGACAAGTACTAAGCTCAAAATTTTTGTGGTGTTTCAGGTAAGAAAATTATGGAATGGAAAAATTTGTAACAGGACCCCCACAACTAAGAGCGAACCTGTGGTAGCAATAGAATGGAAAACTTTTAAAGAACAAGAAGGATATGAGAAACAATGGTGAAGCCAATAAAACAAAAGCAAAAATAGATGTCATTGATGGGTGAATGAGAAATAGTTGATTGCAAGAAATGTTTAAGGGAAAGAACTTAATAATTGCACCAAAAAGGAATGCCAGTGGATCCACCCCAAAGCAGCTGCATGCCCTGAATGCCTTGACAAACCTACAAACCAAAGAGTCTGTAGACTCTCAGAATGACATATGGAAATAATGGTTAAAAACTTACCCACAAGTGTTTTACTGAAGACTAACAATGCGTCAACCAAGATATATAGACTCATCGTAAAACTAGCAATGAGGTGAAATATGGAAAGCAATACGGAAAGAGTAGAGAGAATGGAATGGAGTCCCAGAATTATGGTAGTGTAAAGTCCCTTGTGTAATATGTGGTTAAGGTGACTTAATAAAATTCTGTCCAAATCCAAATTCAACTATCCACATCCAGTGACCTCACATCAACACACTTGACCAACCCATCCTCCCGAAGTAATAAGAATGCATCCACAAAGTCACCACCATTCCAACAAGAGAAGAAGCAGGAAGTGAGAAAGGGCCTTAGTTAGAGGGAACCTTCAGGCATGGATAACATGTCTTTCCAATGCCATAACCAGTTCTTGTAGCCCATGTTTCTTTATTATGTCTAAGAGATGTCCTTTGAATTCTCACCAGTTTGTTTTTTTTTTTTTATGAATGTGAGAACCACACCATGCAAAGACTTATTTGATTTAGTCAACTCCCTGAGATTTGGTCAAGAGCGGGATGGTGGAAAACATATGAAAAACATCCAAGTACCCAAGAGAATAACCAGCACAAATGCATCAAATCCCCTAGAGGTCACACCCTTTTCCATCCATTTGAATCTTTCCTTGGTTCAAAGAGTACTAAGGCACCAATTCATTAATAAGTTTTCGTAGAAAAGGGACAGTACATTTTCAAAACAAGGGAGACCATAAAGTTGCATGGATAATTGAGTGACGTGGACTCATTACCTATTTTATCAAAAGAGACCATATCTTAGCATCAACACTAAAAATAAAAGGTAAAAACCGAACATTAGCAATCAAAACTTATTATAATGCAACCCACAATTGTGAGCACTTATTATGTGATGAATAAGAATAAATCAAACAAACAAATAGTAAAAATATTAATAATGGTGTAAAACAAAAATAAGTAAAGATAAAAAAATGTGTAAAAGCAAAGGAACTGAGAGCTTAGAATGGTTAGCATTGGTTACCATCTCCCCCATAACTAAGTTGAAAGGAGGAGATCTGAAATAATGAGCAAGGTTGTCCACCAAAAGAGGTAGTATTAGTACTAGCTATTTTAGGCTCATGGAAGGGTTTGGTTTGCTGGATGTTGACCAATAACTTCTTTCAAGCTTTCAAGTTTGTAGATCATCATGGCCCCTGAAGAAAAGGGTTCATGATTGATATAAGGTCCTTCCCACAGTGTTTGAAATTTAGTTCCTTGGGGTACATGTGTGGGATTCCAATAAAGAACCTTATCTCCCCATTGGTATTTAACCTTCCTAATCCTTAGTTCATGACGTTGTTTGTTAAAGGCCTTATGCAGTTCATTAGGTGACAAGGTAGCTAATCGATTTTCATCTAGCAAGTTAAGGTTCATTAGTCGTTCTTTTTATGCTAGATTGAGGTCAAGGTTAAGGTCACATATTGTGGATAGCATACAAAGCTCTTCTTGAATAGGAAGCATTGGAAATTTACCGTACACTAACTCATAGGGAGAGTAGCCTATAGGGAGTTTCCATGTAGAGTGGTATGCCAAGAGAGCATCGTTCAATTTGGTGCTCCAGTATTACCTATACTTGTTAATGGTTCATGTCAATATTTTTGTGATCTCCCTATTGGTGACCTCGGCTTAACCATTTTCTTGAGGATGATATGGTGCAGTCAATTTGGGCTCAACTCCTAAGAATTGCATTAACTTTCAAAAAGTCAAATGTGTAAAGTGTGTACCATTGTTAGAAATAAGTGCAAGAGGCATGCCAAATCTATTTATGATTTTTTGTTGAATAAATCATGCAGCAGTAGATGATATATAGTCCATCATAGCGGCTGCTTCTACCCATGTGGTAAAATAGTCAATAGCGACAACAATGTAGGCTTTTCCATTAGACATCGGTGTAATAGACCCCATAAAATCAATTCTCCATATGTTGAAGGGTTTTAAAGGTTGAATCCATTGTTGTGGACCCTCCATTCTAGCAGTCATTCCCCCATCACGTTGGCCGCACTCACAAGATTGGACAAAATGATGAGCATCCCAGAAAAATGTAGGCCAATATCCTACAAGCATGATTTTTATGGCTATTCATCTCCCTACGTAATGACCCCCACAAGGGACCTCATGAGCATCTTGAAGAACTCACAATTGATCTACATCGGGAACATACCATCGAACCAAGCCATCGGGACATACCTTACAAAGGTGTCTGTTGATATCCATAAAATATTTGGCTCAATGAAGAAATTGTTATTTCTTTTTAACATCTAACCCCTGTGGTATCTCATGTGTAAGAAAATAAGTGAGAATGCTACTATACCCATTTGTATCAGTGGGTAAGTGATTGTTTATCACAACTGCAAAGAGGAGTTCATCAGGGAAACGGTTAGAAATTGGATATTCATCCTCTTTGTTGTTCCATCACAACCAAGATAAATGATCAGCAACAACATTCTCGATGCCTTTATGATCAATCATCGTAAGATTTAACTCTTGTAAGATCAGGAGCCATCATATGATGCGAGGGCTCACTGTTGGTTTATTCATTAGGAATCAAATTGCACTATGATCCGTATGTACAAATATCTTATAGCCCAATACATAGTGCCAAAATTTTTCTAGTGTAAACACCACAATCATTAACTCTTTTTCCATTGTGGTGTAATTGAGTTTTGCACCAATGATACTTTGACTTATACATTGGATGTAATAAAAACGTTTTTGTTCATCTAACTATGTAAGTATAGCTCCTAAGGCAAAGTTGGATACATCAATCATTATGTGGAACAGTTTGGACCAATCAGGAGGTTGTAGAATAGGCGTTTCTACAAGATTTTATTTTAAGGTTTGGAAGGCTAGCTTGCATTCCTTGGTCCATTCAAATGGTACATCCTTCTTTGTTAGTTCTACCAAAGGTTTCATAATCCTTTAAAAGTTCTCAATGAAGCACCTATAATAGCCAGTATGTCCAAGGAATGATTGGATGTCTTTTACAATTTCAGGTTACCGAGTGATTCCTTAGATGACCTTAATCTTTTTAGGATCTACTTCTATCCCCGTTTGTGAAATCTTGTGCCCTAATACAATGCCTTCTTGAACCATTAAATGGCTTTTTTCCAATTGAGCCTTAAGTTGGTTTCTACACATCGTTTTAGTACTTGCTCTAATTAATTCAATGCTTGTTTGAAGTCCACTCTATAGATGGAGAAATCATCCATAAATACATCCATACCATTTCCTATTTACTACTGAAAGATACTTAGAACCAAACGTTTAAACATTGCTAGGGCATTGCAAAAGCCAAACGGCATCTACTTATATGAAAATGTCCCCCAAGGACTTGTGAACATAGTCTTGGCTTGGTCTTCTGGTGCTATTTGAATTGGATTATATCCATTGTAGCCATCTAGAAATCTATAGTAGCAATGCCCTACAATGGTATCTAAGACTTGGTCGATGAATGGCAATGGGAAGTCGTCTTTAAATGTTGCCATGTTCAGTAGCCTAAAGTCTATACACACCCTCCATTTACCTCCCTTTTCAGGCACAATGACTAACAAACTAACCCATTCATTATTATCAATGGGATAGATGAACCTAGCTTTTAGAAGTTGTTCAATTTCTTCTTTAATTACTTGCTTAAGCTTTGGGTTCAATAACCTCTACAGTTTTCATTGAGGTTTCATGAAGGGATCAGTGTAAATTCTATGTTGGCATATCCTAGGATCTATTCTGGTTAACTCAGGATATAACCAAGCAAAGGCTTTCAACCATTTGTTTACCATTTTCACCAATCGTTCTTTCTGTTGAGGAGCGAGCTTAGCATTAATGATTACTGGCTTTCCATTTTTGTGAAATGTATACTCCATACCAGTGGGTAATTATTTTAACTCAAGGGGCTTTTTCTTGAACTCGTCAGGGATTTCCAACTTCCCCCAGTTGATATTTTCAATGTTAGGACTTGGAAGTTGGCGATGGACTTGCTCTAATGTATCTATGCTATCAATGTAGGTGCAATTCAAGCTCTCAATTGGTTCCATGCATATAGTTGAATCATTCTCTTGGTCAACTATCAGCCACTGGGTGCCTTTCTATCTTATGGCTATTGCATATAGGCATCTTTGTATGTTAGTTATTGGTGCACACTAGTTGCATGTAGGCAATGTTAAACATTGTACAAACTAGGACTTCTGCACACAATTACACCCTATGTCACTGTATGTGATGCATGGAACTTTCTTCTTCTTGATCTTTCCAAATGTATTTTCCTTTGATATTTCTAGGGACAATGTCCTCCACTAGTCCTAATGGGAAAGTGATGGATTGGTCAGCCAACTCTAAATGTATGTTACTCTTTTTTAATGAAGATAGGTTCTAGTCTTTGTACATTTCTTGAGAGATTAAGTTAACACCAGAACCTGAATCCAAAAGATCCTTGCAAGGTTTGTTCCCAGTGATTTGCAAATATATAAGAGGACTTCTAGGATCAGATAATTTCCTAGGAAGGTAGCCAACTTTAATCCAATCGATAATTTCATGAGTCAACATGACCTTGTGCGTTAAGTGTAGTCTTTGGTTTGAAGGAAGCTCTGAAGACTCAAATAGTGGTGAGGCACTTGGAGAATTTTCCACTTGTGGTTGCAAGGACTTAGTTGGACTATTGGTTCTAAAGAAATGTCTCTTCTTCATGCAATTGTCTAAACCAACAATAGGTTGAGGGTTGACAGCCCTTGTAGCGTTATGTTGTTGTGGCTGGGCAGGGAGCTCACCTTGCATAGCTGGAGTGAGTGGTAATGGGGCTAAGGGTGGAAGAGGTGCAGTCAGATGAGAAGGATAGTACGTTTGTGAAACCTATCCTCTAGGAGACAGAGTTATATAGTACTCATGGGTTTGGTGGTGAGACTGAGGAGTAACATCATTAGTAGAGTCACGTGGAGAGATTAGCTACTGCAAATAGTATTCATATGGGTTAGGTTGACAGTAAGGGTACTGTTGATGTGGTGGTGGCATTCCCCATCATTGTGAGTGTTTCCACTATTGATACTGTTCATGTGGTTGTGGTGGAGTTCCACTTGGATAATACATCAAGGGTTAGTAGAACAATCTTGGGCTACCTTGAGGATAAGGTAACCTTCGAGGTGTTTGCCGTCTGTTTAATCATGGGTTTAGTGCATACACCCTAGACTCCTACAAATGTGAGATTATTGGGAAACATCCCTTAGGATGGTCATATTGACATATCTTACATTCACCATCATTGTCTGTATCCAAATCCACAACCTCTTCAATAATGGTAGCTTTTCCCTTACCTTTGTTATGTGCATATTCAGTTTCTTTCTTTCTTTTCCTTTCTCAGTCACTACCTAGTTCTTGAAACTCTTCTACTATTTTGAGAACAATTTGAAATCTATTCTCTAGGGAGTCCCACATTTGGTCCACCTTTGCCGATACTTATGATGCAATTTTTTGAATGGGCAAGGTTTTCCTATTCACCATCTCTTCAAGTGATGACTCTTTTTCATCCTCAAAAAATCTAACTCCCTTCTTTCGAAGGGAAGGATCTCTATTATATTCCTCCACACTCTTTCTTTACCTTAACTCACCTTCCTCCTTGGCAACTTACTTCAACAATCTTTGTACTTGATGGGCTCTAAGCTCGAATAGTATTCCTTGGGCATAAGTCCCAACGGTTCTTCGCATTTCATGCCTAAGTCCATCTACAAGATGGCATAGTTGTTCCCTTTGTGAGTAACCATGGCTAGGGTAATAATGTAATAATGCATAATATCAGCCCATGGTGGCATCCAAGGGTTCGTGTCCTCCTTGTTTCCATCCTTGGATTTGCTTTCGCAGGTGGGACACTCGGGAGTACGTTTGATACTTATTGCCACTTGTTTTCTATGTTTTACAAGGCAAACAAATGGACTTCAATTCTAAGGACTAGTACCAACTTTCCTCTTCCTTGATCAGTGTCCATGGAAACAACTTGAGTTTTTGCCACTTGTTTTCTATGTTTTACAAGGCACATGCATTGTGAAATGCTTGCAAATGATCTTGAGGATCAATGTTGTATCCCCCTTCAAATTATGGGATATTGTTCATGTCCAGTCTTTTCATCATGTTGTCTTTTTGGTGCTTTGTTGAGATTCTAACTACCTCAGTTATATCTAGCATACTTCGGGTAACGAGTATGGGTTCATCATAATCGTATTCTCTATGATGTCTATGATGCCTATGTTGTTCCCTACTCTCCCTCCTTTCATGGTGTGTTTCTCTAGAATGCCCTTGTCCCCTTTCTCAACTATTTTTTCTGTTATTCCTGTTTCACCTACCATTATCCTTAACGTCTTTCCCTTTGCGATCGTGTT
This sequence comes from Gnetum montanum, assembly GCA_015680685.1. Lineage (NCBI taxonomy): Eukaryota > Viridiplantae > Streptophyta > Gnetopsida > Gnetales > Gnetaceae > Gnetum > Gnetum montanum. The sequence goes on from MNCI01010956.1 coordinate 61,365, forward strand.
TTGATCCTAAAGGAGAGGGGGAAGGAGATTATGGAGGTGAAGAGGGAGGAGGACTGTCATCATGATGGTGTCTACTTCCTTCTCTTTGATGGTCATGGCCTCGATCGTAGTTATGATCAGAATGTCCATCTTTTTCATGTGTTCGTGTTCCTTTTTTAGATCCTTTGTGTCTGTCGATACCAAAATCTGGGTTATGGATAGTTAAGTGAAGATTCTGATACACAACCCCTTGACCGAAGTCAACGGTAGGAACATCATTGTGTGTAAGACCTCCTAAGGTAGGTTCACCACACTCATTTTCACCTATGACATATGGGGAATCCAATGACCACTTACCCTTCATAGATTTATGATGTCTCTCCTGTTGTAAGTCCCTTTGACATTGTGCCTCCATGGGTCGATACTCTCTTGAGTCGTGTTCATGCACAACACACTCTACCTTTTAGTGTTGCATACCAATTTGTGTGAGAGCACGAAGAAGAATGCTTGGGATTGAACAGTTGGGAGGTAACACTATGTTACCTTCTAAATCACGCCAACATAGTTGTTCATCATAGTGGAGGATAAAGATAAAGTTTGGTATATACTCATCGGGATGAATGTATACCACATGAAAATGTTGGGGCACTGGCGGGTCATCATGTGTACTACACCTCCAATTGTTCATTGTGTCAAACCTAGGTGGTGGAATACTCTCGTAAGAAGAAGGAGACATGATTAATTCTTTAGTGTGTGATACTTTTCTCTTCTCTTTTCTAATAATTTTAAAATAACTAACCTTAAGGGTTCGTTCCAACGATGGAAATATTCCTAAGTTCTAATTAGCGCACAAACAACAAAGTCCCCGACAATGGTGCCAATGATGGACAGCAAGGTATCCCTATGCCCAACCATATGAATATGAGTGTTCACACATGATTTGGTCAAATTCGAAGGACTAAGTGCTTATGCACCTTCATAGAACAGGGATGGGTTAGCAATCGTTGTCTTCCCAAGCTTACTCATATAGCACAATTGTATGGTTAAGTAAACTTGAGGCATATGATTTTTATGCTTTTTATGTTTTATGTCCTGATGCTAAAAAGGGAGAAATGAAATAATTTAATAACTAAATTACTTTAACTAAACAACTAGGCTCTAACTAGTCCTAACACCAACATCTGTTCCCACTTTCCATACACATCTTAAACTAGTGTAAGACTACTGGGATTACCAAATGCTAATCATTACTGGGTTACCAAGTGTTCCACATATGCTCAAAGTGGTTGTACTGAGTGCACTTACTTGTTGAAAATTAACTAATCAATAAAAGCAACATCAATTAACTAATGAAAGCATTAAAGAACTATAAGTAACATTAAGGGTGAGAGATAAGCTATTCTGAATGCTTCAAGGTTTATCACAAAGTTTGTCTTTATTTTCGGACACAAGGTATGCTCAAGTACACAATGCTCAAATAAAGATCCATTCACTTTATGACTCCTACTGCGAGCACTCAGAAATAATTCTAACTCCGAGAGGGACAAACTACAAGAGTTTCAGTAAGGGACTAAGAACTAACTACCAAACCAAGTGCACTTACCTCTTATTTATAGACAACGAGATAGGTCCAGATATCAGATGTCTGATATCGCATGGTAGGATTCGATATCGTGGAACTAATATCGCGGAACCAATATCGCATACGCGATATCGCAGCTCATCAATCTTCATGCATAAGCAAAGACAAATGTTAAGAAAAATACTCAAGAAGAATGAGGGTAAGAGAAGTATAATTTTACCATTGGTAATTTATTTTGGGTACCCTTGAAGAAGAAGAAATTAAAAGGTGTAAACTTCTCCAAGTTGAAAGCCAAGAATATGGGTTCTTTCAAAATCATGGCCAAAGTTAATGATAATGTTTTTGAGATTGATTTACCAAATGATGTGGGTATTTCTTTTATGTTTCATGTTTTAGATCTTGTACATTACCATGGATCAATTGATGAGAAAACCATACAAGATAACATCGATGAATTGAAGTGGGTTATTGACAAGTCCAAGCCTTCAATGAAGAGGAGGACAATTGTGCTCAAGTGGAAAGAATCTTCTAGCACTCATCAAGAAAAGAGGCATAAGTACTTATTTCATTAGGAGGATCAATCCATTGATGATGTTGTATCCATTCATGAGACCAAACTTGCCGCGTAGGGGATCACTTCTACCCCTACTTGTTCACATGAGTTCACTTTTTAAAGGGTGGAAGAGCTGGTGTGAATACACCTATTCCAATCCACTTTTTTTCTTCCCTACAAATGTTGTTGTAAGTTTTAAGCTCTATGGAAATGTCCTAGAGGTTAAGGAGACATCTTGGCCAAGAGCTAAGTCTTTATAAGTGATGAGTAGTGTGTATCCCCTACACCTAACCATATGAATCACAAGCATTTGTGAACAATCCAGTCAAATTCCATGGACTTAGTTCTTAAGTTTGCTTATAGTCTTAAGATATGAAGTAAGGGGTTGTATGATCATTGTCTTCCTAACTCACACTTGTTTTATCAGTATGTATATGGTTAAATGTGAGTTAAGGCTCATGATGTTTATTTTTATAAATATTTTTATATATTTTATTATCCTAATGACTAGATGAGTAAAGGAAGGATTAAAAATTAAGTATCCAAATACTTAGCTAATCTAGTAACTAACTATCATAACGTAAAGTAGCCATTTCACCTTACCATACACATCTTAAACTAGTATTAACACTACTGGGTTACCAAGTGGCTTTTATTGGGCATACCAAATGACCACTACTAGGATTACCAAGTGCATTACAATATGCTTGAAGTGGTCATATTTACATATTTATGATTAAGTATCTTGACTAATTAAAACCATAAATGTAAATTGCATTAAAAGTAAAGTGCAAATAGAAAAGAGTGAGCTAATCCAAGTACTACAATGACTATCAAAAATCAAAACTTTATTATCATTCACACCAATGCATTTAGGTACATGGCATTCAAATAAATCAGCATACAATCTCCTTAACTCATACTGCAAGCACTTAGAGAAAAAATATTCTAACTCTAGAGAAATAAAACTATAAGGGCTTTGCTATGTTATGAATCTAAGATGTCATAAATATGGATGGCAATTGCATTTATATAGTTTGTTTCTACATCAGTGTTGATGCATCTATGTCAACGTATCTAACCGTGCATCGATGGGGATATGTCAATGGGGCTATGTCAACACATGCCTATTGATGTAGCCTATCTAATTACGACTCATCATACCTACACAACTAACTAAAAAATCTTCCTTAAGTGAATAAAATTAGGATCAGGCTTCTTACAATATTTGGAGAAGTATGAAACTTATTAACTACCAAATAAATAGATAGATAGACTAATTCGCTCTACTAACTCTAAGTGCCAAATTGTACAGGATTACAAAAATTAGTGTTCATTAAAATAAAATTAAATAATTTTCAAAAATTTTAGCAGCCACTTGTAGAGATGTTGAAGATGTCATGGATTCATAAACAATGCCCAAACATGAAGGCTCCTATAATACTGAAGATCTTTCACTAGGTTCTATTGCTAGTGATGGTTGAGGCTAACCTGTTGCTACCCATGGAAGTTTAAAAGCATCTAGTAATGCTTTCATATTTTCTTCTTTACCCTATGGATCATAGGTAGTCCACATGGCTTCATTGATCTGGGCTAAAGTAGGGATGTTTCATGTGAATGGCATCAAAGGAAATAACTCCTTCATGTTGATGAACCATGTTGCAAATTGTTTGTGTTCAATGTTAAATGTCTTTACTAGGTTCTGTAGTTCATGGTAGTCATGCATCCTTTAGGCTAGGTTCCCAATTAGTGAATTTACTTTTGAAAACTTTAAGCTCTACATTGGTTGTCTCCAACTATTATTTTATTTCCTTCTAATGCTTAAATTCTACCCTGTACAAGAGGTAGGAACTAGCCACTTTCTTCTCCAATTTTGTCCTTGGACTCCTCACTATTAGCAAAGCTAGGTTTGCATAGAGAAAATTAATCAAATCCATGTATTCCATCATCCCCTTGATCTACAACTCCTTTAGATGAATTTTGGCTTTATTTTATGCATTCAATCCATCAAAGATGGGCTACCACAGATCACCTCTTTGTTGGAGTTGTAGAAGAGCCTCCTTCATCTTCACCTTTGTTAATTGAATCTCCGTCTCATTGACCTCCTTAAGGAGCCTAACCTACTCCCTATAATGGTTTTTCATCTTCTTAAATTTTAAGGCCTTGTTTTTCTATGTGGCTATCTTAATAGTCATTTTTTGGTAAAGCACATAGACTTCTTTTATCGAGAGATTTCTATTTTCTACTACTAACTTCCTCAAATAAAGGTTAATCTTGGATAGCTACTCCTACTGTTGGTAACCAAACTCAATAATCTAGTCCTTTTGTTACTCAATATTTCACTAGCAATGGATATCTTTGTTCAAGACTAAGTTCTCTTTGTAGACTTTTGACAAGTGCTTATCAATGTTGAATGTCATGGCCTTTGACAATAATGCATCAAATACTACTATGTCCTTTGCATTCTCAACCTCTAGTAATCTATGTTGAAGCTATTGAAAAGATTCATTCCTTGTCAAGTCTAGCCTAGGAATTGCAAAGTTAGAGAGATGGGCCCACAACTCTACAACCTCAGTAGCTAACCATTGATTCCCGATGGTGGCTACCTTCAATTAGGCATTGGCAATGAGTAGTTTGTTTTTTGTCTCAAGTAGCTCTCACTAGATAGTAGTGATTTCATCCAAAAGATCAAAGATCTTCAAAAGTAATTGCTTGGCGCCCAGCAATCGTTCCAATACTTCTTCGTGTTAGGTAGAACTTAACTAATCACCTCCTACTCCTATGTATGTCTGGATGTCTATCATCATGATAATATCTAGCATAGACACTACAAGAGCATTCAAGGCTTCAGCTATCTTGTCAACTACCACTTCCACTATTGTCTCCTAGCCTTTATGATGCATGATTAGACTGGTCACCCACTCACCCTCCTCTAATCTAATAGAGAAATTTGTGGCATTCCTTGAGATTTCTAAGAATGTTTATCTGGGGATGAACATTGTGACCTCTCATGTACTTGGATTTAACCTCATGGATGTGTGGTTTCTTTATGCTAAGAATAGTGATATGGTTTCTTGGTCCAATTAGTTGATGGTCATCGTGACCTCATTGAGATAGCTAGGATTAGAAAATAAACTAATGTCTCTCCATCACCTGTTGACCCTTTTTGTTGCTGAAATAGTTTCTCCTAAAGATTTTAGAGCCTTTCCACCATTGCAAGTGCCTCTGGTATAGTTTCTCCTATAGGTGGTGGTGGTGGTGGTGGCCTCTCCTCTTATTACAGCTTGGCTACTACATGGAAGAAAACAAAACCAAACATTTAGAAGATAAAGTAATGAGATCAATCATGAAAATAACCAAAGACCAAGGGGTATGCAAGTGGGTCCTCTCTAAAGTAGGCTCATACCAATAATGCCCTTACATGCTCACATCCCAAGGAGTTGAAAGGCATCAAGGATGATTAATGATCATTAGAATTTAAAAATCAAATCCACATCAGAAATCCACAAAGGATTATGTCATATGCCATAATAGATACATCAAATAACCATGATAAGAGGTAGTGAGATGGTTAATGATGAGGTTAGAATGATAGAAGAGAGAGATTGGTAAGAGATTCTCATCCTAGTCACAGGAAGTTCTTGTGGAAGCTATGATTAAGATGATCTATTACTATCCCATCCTCAGTTGAGACCAAGTCCATCCACATTCAGTGACCTTGCATTGTCATATCTTGATCCTTAGATAATTAAAAGTTCATGAAAATCCCCAAAGAACAACCACAACTCCAAGAAAAGAGAAAAAGAGAAGTAGGAAGATAGAAATGGTCTTAATTAGAGGGGTGCCTTCAAGGATGGGTACATGTCTTTCCAACCCCATAACCAATGCTTGTAGCATGTTATTTTTTCTATGGGGTATACTTTAAATTTTCATGTTTTTTTTTGTTTTTTGTTTTAATGGAACCCACATCATGTAAAGACATGCTTCTTGTTGTGGTTGATAATAGAAGTCGTGAGAGACCAATGAAGAAAATCATAATACTTCATAAAGAAGTTCAAAACAAAAGATAAAAAATCCCCTTAGAGTCACATCCTTGTCCATTCCCACTTGGTCCATTTTGAGTTTGTTAAATAACCAGATCATTGATTACTTTAAGTTTTAATTATGAAAAAACCTCATGCTCCCATGATATAGATCCTCAAAGTGTTTAATGAAATGGATGGATGTTGTGAACTTCCTACATGATATCATCAAGAAATCAACAATCTGTTAATCAAGGACATAATCCCAACATGAAATCAGGTCATTTAACAATCAATCATGACATTAAATTTTGCATTAATTAATTTTCAATAGTAGCAGTAGCCATGGCAAAAACTCAAGATTTCATATGAATGAAATGAAACAACATACAAGACAACACAAATAAAGTAAAATATATAAAAGAAGTTGTAGAATATTCAAGAAAATGAAAAACATATGAAGAATAGTGTAAAACAAATAAGTGAAAAATTGGATAACCTACATGGAATGTTAAGATGGGTGGCCATCTCCCCCATGGCTGAGTTGAAAGAAGGAGATCCAAAAAATAGAGCATGCTTGTCCATTGGCTAAGGTGTTAGTGTCACCAATTATGCAAGTTTCTAGGAAGGGATTTATTTGTTGGATGTTTATTAGCAACTATTTTTCTAGGCTTGAAGGATGGTAAATTATCATGACATTGAAAGGAGAAATTGTATGTATGATGTAAGTTCATTTCCATATCGTTTGAAACTTTGTACATTGCAGTACATGCATGGGGTTCTAGTAAATAACCTTATCACCCAGTTGGAATTTAGCTCTCCTTATCTTTATGTCACGATGTTGTTTAGCATGTGCTTTATGTACTTCATTCATTTATAAGACTACTTGTCAATTTTTATTTAACACATTCAATGTCATTAAAATTTTCTTTTGTGCTAGACTTAGATTAAGGTCAAGCTCATAGGCTATTAATAGTGTATGGAGCTTAGCTTGAATTGGAAGTGTTGGTAGTTTTATGTACACCAACACATAGAAAGAATAAACTATAGGAAGTTTTCAAGTTGATTGGTAAGCCCATAGAGCATTGTTGAGTTTTGTGCTCCAAGATTTCCTATATAAATTAGTGGTGAGTGTTAGTATCCTAGTTATTTCCCTATTAGTAACTTTATCTTAACTGTTAGCTTAGGGTGATAGGTAGTTGTTAATTTATGTTCCACCCCAAAGTTTTGCATTAGTTTTTAAAAATTAGATCCTATGAAGTGAGTTCCATTATCAGAAATAAGTGCCCTTGGCACACCAAACCTATTTACCATACTTTGTTAAACAAACTATGCTGCAGTAGTAGATGACCAATTAGTGTTGGTTGTATCTTCAACCCATTTGGTGTAGTAGTCAACTGGTATGATAACGTATTCCTTCCTATTAGACATGAGGTTGATGGGCACCATGAAGCCAATGCCCCAAAGGTCAAAAGGATCCAATGGTTGGATCCACTATTGGGATCCTTCCATTCATATCATCATTCCTCCATCTCTTTAGCATTTCTCACACAAATAGGAAAATTGATGGACATCCCTAAATATTGTTAGACAATAATATTCTACCATGAATATTTTCATGGTTGTCCTCCTTCCTACGTAATGGTCTTGGCAAGGACCTTCATGAGAATCCTAAAGGATTTGTAGTTGATCAACATTAGGCATGCACCATTATACCAAGCCATCAGCACAAAGCTTATAAAGATTGTCCCTAATCTCCATGTAATTCTTGTCTTGGTGAAGAAACTATTGTTTCTTTTTGTTGTACCATTTCTAAGAAGCCTCCTTAGTGAGTAGATAAGAAAGGAACTCTTTGTACCAATTAAGACCTTCAGGATTCTAAACTTTAATAGATTTTGTAAAGAGGAGTCCATCTAGAATTGATTAGATAAACGTCCCTCATCTTCTTTAGTGTCCCATCACACTTGAGACAAGTGATCAGTCACCACATTTTCAATTACCTTTCTATCCACCATTGTGAGATTGAACTCCTATAGAATTACTAGAGACCATATGACACAAAGGCTTATCAATATTTTATTCATGAGGAATCTAATGGCACTGTAGTCTGTGTGCATAAAGATTTGATATCCAAGCACATAATTCTTGAATTTTTGTAAGGCATACACCACTACCATGAGCTCTTTCTCTATGGTGGTGCAGTTCAATTATGCCCCCACAATGCTTCTTCTTGCACAATGGATGGAGACATTTCTGATCATCCAATTATGTAAGCACAACCCCCAAGGCATAATTGGATGCATCTATTATGATGTGGAAGGGTTTGGATGAATTAAGAGCATGTATAATGGGAGTTTCTATGAGTTTAGCTTTAGCTATTGGAATGCTAACTTGAATTCCTTGGTCTAGTTAAAGGGTACATCCTTCTTTATCAACTCAACTAATGGCTTAGCAATTTTTGAGAAGTTCTCAATGAACCACTGATAATAACTAGTATGGCCAAGAAATAACCTTACATCTTTCACTGTTTCATATTTCTTAATGATTTCTTGGATGGCCTATACCTTTTCTAGATTCACATTATTCCCTTTTTCCAAAACCTGGTATTCCAAGACTATGCCTTCTTAGACCATCCAATGGATTTTCTACTAGTTGAGCTTCAAATTAGTCTCCACACATCATTAAAGAACTTACTTAAGATGGTCCAAGGCTTGCTCAAAATTAGTCCCATAAGTGGAGAATTCATCCATGAAGACTTATACTCCACTACCAATTTGTTGTTGAAAGATGCTAAGTACCAAATGTTGGAAAGTAGTATGAGCATTGCATAGGCCAAAGGGCATCCTTTTGTATCCAAAAGTTCCCCAGGAAATTATGATTGTTGTTTTGGCCTAGTCCTCTAATGCAATATAAATTTGGTTATATCCACTATAACCATCCAAAAAGCTATAATAGCAATGTCCTAGTGTCTAACACTTGGTCAATGAATGTCAACAGAAAATGATCTTTAACAATTTCCATGTTCAACAACCAAAACTCTATGTAGATATTCCACTTCCATCCTTTCTTAGGTACAATCATAAGTAGGCTGATTCATTCATTGTCCACAATTGGATATATGAACTAGACCTTAAGATGTTACTATGCTTCTTCTTTGACAACGTGCTTAAGCTTTAGGTTCAACCTTTTATGTGGTTGTATCTTTGGCTTGATGGAAGAGTATGTATAGATGTGGTACTAGCATATTCATGGATCTATCCTAGTGATTTTATGATATGAACAAGCAAAGATTGTTGGCCACTTTTTCATTACCTTTAACAACTTCCTTTTTTGATCTTGAGCAAGGTTTGCATTAATGATTACTAGCGTACCATTGTTGAGGAAAGCATATTCTAAAGTTGTCAATAAAGCTTTTAGTTCAAGGGGCTCCTACTTCAAGTGATTAGGGATTTCCAAATCTTCCTAATCCATTTCATTTTATGTGTAGGACAGTTGACTATAAATATTCCATTTTATTAATGTAGGCACTTGTGACGCTCTTTGATGATTCCATGCATATTATGGATTCAACTTAATGATATGATGTCAGCCATTGGGTACCTTCCTACTTTGTGGCTATTGCATACAAGCCCTTTTGAATAACTATTATTTTGGCACACTGATTTCATGCTTGGATAGATGTATCTTTACTCTTCATATTCTCTACACATAATGGCACCATGTGTTGTAGTATGCATGGCATAGAACCCTCTTCTTCTCTAGTTTTCCAAATCCATTTTCCTTAGAGATTTCCAAGGAAAGGTCTCGAATTCCCATCTTGGAAACTATAGTGCTTATCCATGCCCTTCCCATAATGATAGGGAAGTCTCCCTTGCAATTTTCCACATGAATTACAAGGAAATCTATAGGATAGGACCACCCATAGATAATGGTCACAATGTCCTTCATTAGCCCCAACGAAACATTGATGGATTGATCTACTAGCTTTAGTTTGATATTGTTCTTTTTCAAAGGAGGGATGCTCCAGGTCTTGTACATTTCTAGAGAGATTAAGTTCATCCTAGAAATTAAGACCAAATGATCTTTACATGGATCATTTCTTGCAATTTGCAAATAAATGAGGGGACTCCCAGGATTAAATCATTTCCTAGGAAGGTGGTTATCATTTATTCATTTTGTGACCACATGGGTCAACATAATAGTATGGAAATTAGAGGTAATTTGGGTTAAAAGTGGCTTGGGGGTACTTTCAAAGGTAGATGAGGTAGGCTTAATAGCCATGGGTATTTTCAAGGGCTCTATGGGATTGTTCTTTTTGAAGAATTGTCTCTTGCAAGGTTTCAGTTCAGAACCACTTGGATGAATATATGGCTATAAGTTTACTACCCTCATGGCATTTCACTGATATGGATGTAGTGGAATTTCTTCCTACATAGGTAAAGTAGGTGGCAAGGGTGTGATAGTTGGTGATATAGGAGCTGCTGAGGGATACAAAAGATGAAAAGAAAAAGGAAACTCCCCTCTTGGAGAAGATGCTCTATAATATTCTAGAGGGTAGTAGTGGTGAGGGAAGGAGACATGGATAGATGAGTCACAAGGGGATAAAAGCTATTGGACATAATATCCATAAGGGTATACCTTTCAATAAGGATACTATTGTCATGGTAGTTTCATCCCCCATGACTATGGGTGTTTCTACTACTGGTATTACTCTTGAGGTTAAGAAGGTGCTTCACTTGGATAATACATTAGTTGGTGGAACTGTTTCCTGTACTTACCTTATGGATAAGGCAACAACATAGGTGTTTTTCATTTTACAAATTTTAGTTTCAATGCATACACCCCAAACTTCTACAAATGTGACAACACTAGGCAACATCCCTTATTGGCAAAATTTTCACTCTTCATCATCTATTTTAAAATCTGCAAATTCTTTGACTATTGTAGCTTTATTCATAGGATTTATGATTTTTATATTTTCATCCTTACATCTACCTCTACAAGTTAGATACTTTGAAGTACATTTGGTACTTGTCATTGAATTGTTCCAACATGGTACTCCATCAACAAATCGATTCCAGTTCCAAGGACCAATATAAACTTTCTAATTCTTTGGCAAGTGTTCTTGGGAATAATTTAAGTTTCTACCATTCACTCTTTATGTTTTACAAGGCATATACATCATGATAATCCTACTTTCTTTCATGTGCATTGTAGAAATTCTCACTACCTCTAAAATATTAAGCATGTTTCTGGTAACTAGCAAAGGCTCATCATAGTCATGTCATTCATGGTGGTTTTTTTCATGGCCATGATGCCTATGATGAATTCTATTATTCCTTCACTCTTGATGGTGCTCTTCTTCCCATTGTGATTGTCTCCACCTCTAGTCTTGATCAACTTGATGAGATCTTATTCATCTCTAGCATGCCATTCATTTCCATCTTGGTCTCCACTATTCCTTCTTTTTTCTCAACCTCGACTTCTCCTATCAAAGTTTGATGATGAAGAGAATGTTGAGGGTTAAGAAGGAGAACTAAGATAATGATGCTTGCTATTCTATCTCCTTTACTCCCTATCCTAATCCATTTTCTTTTCTTCATCGTTCTGATTATCATTCTCCTTACCTTTAGGTGAATGGCTAGGATTTCTGTCCTTTGAGGCTTCCTAGTCTTGAGACCCTATCTTCCCATCACCAAGGTTTTCCAAAGTTGACTATAACCATTGGTGAAATGTCTCCTCATCAAAGAAAGAAGGAGAATCTATATATTGGAATTGGCTAGAAAATAAATCCTCATCCTCTTTATGCTACTGCAAGAATAATTATGTTGGGATCCTCTTACCCTTAGAGGCCTCATATGACACTTCCATGTGCCGATCTTTCTTATACTAGGCATCTGTATGGTGATAGTTCCTCTAAGTGTGGTCTTGGATCTTATATTTTGATTTGAGTGTAGTGATGCCCAGTTTGATGAGATTGGTCATTAGCATGGTAGGAATAGATTAGTTGAGAGGCAACACAATGTTGCCTTCCATGTCCCTTTAGTGCATTTGTTCACCTTAATGTAGGATGAAAAAGAAATCTGGATTATAAGAATTTGGGTGGACATAGACAACTCTAAGTTGTTGGGGGTTATTAGTCCTCCTTATTGTTGATTAGATTCTCTTGTGTGTGGTGGAGATTCATCCCTGTGAAAAGAAGCCAAATTAGTTATATATAACAAATAGTGTGCCTTTGATATTTTGTCTCTTTAATTATTTTACTTATTGGATGATAGTTGGTCATTGTTGTATTATCTTTACAACTTATTTGTATAATTTCATAGTCTACTACTAATTAGCGCACTTAGCTAACTATAGTCCCTAACAACAGTTCTAATGATGAGAAATATGTATTGCCTATGCCCAACCGTATGAATCACACATGAACACTAGTAATCTTATCAAATTCAATGGACTTATTTCCTAAGTTTTCTTATAATTTTAAACTATAAAGCAAGGGGTTATATGATTGTTGTCTTCCTAACTCACACTTGTGTTATCAATACGTATGGTTAAATGTGATTTTAAGGCTCATGATGTTTATTTTTATAAGTATTTTTATATTTTTTCTTATCCTAATGACTAGATGAGTAAAGGAAGGATTAACAATTAATTATCCAACTACTTAGCTAATCTAGTAACTAACTATCCTAATGTAAAGTAACAAATTCCACTTATTGTATACATCCCAAACTAGTATCAAGACTACTAGGTTATCAAGTGGCTATTACTGGGCATACCAAATGACCACTACTAGGATGATCAAGTGCAATACATCATGCTTGAAGTGGTCATGTTTACATATTTATGATTAAATTTATTAACTAATTAAAACCATAAATTTAAATTACATTAAAAGTAAACTGCAAATAGGAAAGAGTAAGCTAATCCAAGTGCTGCAATAAATATCAGAAATCTTGACCTTATTGTTGTTCATGCCAATACATTCAAGTACATGGTGTTCAAATAAAGTCCCATATAATGTCTTTAATTGACACTATGGACACTTAAAGAAAAACTATTCTAACTCTAAAGAAATAAAAATACAAGGGCTTCACTCTACTATGAATCTAAGATATCATAAATGTGGGTGGCAATTGCATTTATATAAGCTATGCCTACATTAGCATCAATGCATATGCATCAACACATCTAACCATGCATCGATGGGGCTACATCGATGCAGCCTATCTAATTACAACTCATCAATAATAAATGTCTAGAACATGCAAGAAATTTCTAACATTTTATGGAGACATCTCAACTATAGTGGAGATGTATCCCATCCACTAGAGATGTCTCCCATGTTTAGAAGATGTCTTTCCTAAAAGTTGATTTTTGCAATGCAAACATCCCAAGAAAGCCAAAGATGATCCATACGGCTTGGTAAACTTCTAAGTTAGCAACTTCAAAGTGGAAAATAACCAAAAAGATATGGGAAAAGATGGAAACCACAATGGATCTTCAAGATCAGCTTTAGGAAGGTTTTCTAGGTTTCTTGTCTTTAATTTCAAATAAACATTGTATGTGTTTGATCATGTTTTAGCATGAGATGAGTGGTAGGAGAGTTAAGATAGTGGGCAAGAGATTTCATGAGAACACATTGTGTGAGTGCATGATTGTGGCTATATATTAAGGTCAATTGTGTATGTGTTTGGCCTACAAGCTATTATGTTCTTACTTGTGTGTTGAGATTTCAGTACTGAGACTTCAAAGAGATTCTCTTTTGGTTGTATCTTACATTGAGGACAATCCTTATGTGGTTGTAGAGCCTCATGCTCTACAACATTGTTGAGTGTTTATGAGTGATTTGATATTGTGGGTTGTGGAAACTAGATAGTAATCTTCATTACACTAATTGAAGATAAATAGTTTTCTTATTTTCTAGCATATTGATTGTTTTTTAATAATATCTAGATTTAGTGGGATTTGAAGGTTAATAGGACTGAACCTACTCCATCACCTCATCCTCTTCCATTTGACTAAGTGTAAGAATATTTGAATAGAGAATATTATCCTAGAAAGGAATTAGTAACAATATGTAGTAAGGAGAAATTAGAGTTAGAAAAGAGGTTTTCCTTCTCAAGGTAACCTAAGAAATTCTAAGAAAATAAGAACCTCATATGGTAGCATACAACAATAATTTAGCAAAGCCTCATCTTAAGGATCCCTTACATCCTATTATTGTGATTATATGAGGCATACTAAGTAGACTTATTAGAACTATTACTGTTGTGGTCAACTTAGTCATAGGAGAGGAGAATATCCAAAGAAATCAAAGAGTGGCACATTTGGTGACCATCCTAAAGCTTCCTCTTAGAGTTTTTAAGGTAGTAATATAACTTTAATAAATGAGAATAGAAATAAAAATTAGAGAACTAAAGGAGTGTTGTAGTCTTTAATATAGCAATTTTTAGATGAAAAAACAAACATAGTTACACAAATAGAATGTAATGTCTTTGGTTCTTCTCTTTTAATTTGTTTGAACTTGAGAGTTAACTATTATTTTGTTGATTGTAATATTGGTAGCTAGTTACAATTAAATTTTGAACCTTTTAATGATTCTCTAGTTGTTTAGTTAGTGGATTCTCACAAATCTCTAGTTAGGAGTGTTTATAAGTCTTTAATCCTCACAATTTAAGAGAAGTAGAGACATAGTAATCTTTTGGTTATAAGCCTTAAAGAATATGGTATAATTCTTAGTATAGATTGATTATCATAGTTTGATAGATGTCTACATTGTAAGGCTAAGATTCTTAGTCTTTGATTCCTTTTTAGAAAATAAATTAAGATTTAAACAAAGAAAAGGAAGATTGTCACATCCTAGGATTTCATTTCTTATGCATTTTTATAGATTGAAATCCTTAACCTCTCTTTTTATTTAATATAATTAGTATTTATTATCACATATTTGTATTTTGATTACAAGTATAAATATGGGTTAAATTTTTAAAGCATAATTTTCTATGAATTGATTTTGTTAAAGCTTGTTTAGTTATGGTTATTCTTATATCAACGGATTAGGTGGGTGAGGTATTACAAAGATGAAGTCAAGATTGATAAAATCTAAGAAATTAAAAATGTTATAGATGAAACAACATAATTGTTTCATGACAACTATAAGTTAGAAGATAGTGAAGTAGATGATATAGTGAAGGATGACAACTTCTCAAGTTGCCTCTAAAGAAAACATTAAATTTGAAATTTTATTAAAAATATATATTGATCTTATTTCTAAGGACTTGCATTAGATGTTACTTATAAAATTAGTAGAACTTAAGGTTTAGATTAAAGAGTTTATGGGAAAAATATTTGATTCATCTAAATGTGTCTTTGTGAGGTAATACAATTTTTGTAAAAAAGGAAGATGGAAGTATAAGATTATATGTAAACTATAGATAGTTAAATAAAGTGATTATTAGGAATTAATATCTTATACCAAGGATTGATGATTTTCTTGATTAACAAAGGAAAGATAAGGTGTTTTAAAGATTGATTTAAAGTTAAGATATCATCAAGAGTAAAAGTAAAATATATTTCTAAGGATGCTTTCAAGGCTAAATATGGATATCATGAGTTCCTTATTAAGCATTTTAGACTCACTAATTATTTAGTAGTTTTATGCATTTGGTGAATAATGTTATGTGCCCTTACTTAGATTGGTTTATCATTATCCTCATTGATAATATATTGGTGTATGTTAAGAATGAAGATGATCATGAAAAGCATTTATGGATTATGTTGTAGAGTCTAAGAACATTAGTTATTTGTACATTCTTTAAAGTGATAATTTTGGAAAAGAGAAATTTAATTCATAGGATATGTGATATCAGGTGAATGAATATCCACAGATCCATCTAAGTTTTAGTGATTCATGATTAGCCTAGTGTAACCTCAATTAGTGAAGTAAGAGCCTTTTGGAGATTAGTGCTTATTATAGAAGGTCTGTGAAGAATTTTTTAAGGATAATAAATATGTTAAAGATGAGATTAAGCTTTTGTTTAGAATGATGCTTGTTAGATAGTTTTTCATGAGTTGAAAAGAACAAGATTAATCTTAGTATCAATTTTGATCTTCCCAACTCTTGAAAAGCCTTATGATGTCTATAAAAATGCTTTTGGTGAAGGGTTTGGATGTATGCTAATGGAGGAAGAAAATGTAGTGGCTTATGCTTCTAGATAGTTGAAACCTCATGAGTCTAAGTATTCAATGTAGGAATGAAGCTTGGTGCAATAGTATTTACTCTTAAATTTTAATACATTATTTGCATGATAAGCAAATGTTTCTTAAGTCATAAGACTTTGGTTCAAGATACTTTTTAGTCAATAGAGATTGAATGATGTGACCTATCCATTTAAGCAACAAGAATGATCAAGTATAAGATTCTAGATTTTGTACTCTTAGTACTAATAGTCAAAGATAGATATGTTGTAGATATACCTATATACTGATAATGAGGGTGAAACCACTTGAAAGAGGTTATGCTTTTGCACATCCACTACCCTCCCAGGATCTCACCTTGGAAAGATGAGTATTAAGCCTCTAGGTGATGATCCTTGTTTATTTGTATAGTAAGCAAATCATATTGTGGATTGATTACAAAAGCATACAATATGTGATCAACCATTCTTAGTTAAATATGAATAAAGGATATGGATAAAACTGTTAGTTGCCTTTGACTTGATAGTTTAATATCATCAAGGTAAAAGGAATACAATGGCATATGCTCTAAGTAAAATAGCTAGAGAGCTTTACAATCTCACTATTCTATTTAGTCTATAAGATAATATTTTCTCTTAATGAAGTTTAGATATTTAATATTAGGATAAAATATCAAGATTAAAGGAAGAGATTTAGCTCTTCATGATGGATAACTTAAGATTCTTAAAATTTTAAGGAAGAACATATGTCGACACAAGAAGGAAGAAGAGGAAAAGCCACTAGGAAGATAAAGAAAGCATAAGGCTTAGAAGTATGAGAAAAGTGAAGAAATTCTTTAAGAAGACTTCGAATGTTTAGATAATGCTATCTTTTATACTTTCTCTAATCCAACTAAGTGTGTGTGTGTGTGCACGCGCGCGGGTGCGCACATGTGCATGTGTGTGTGTGCATGTGTGTGTGTGTCCATGCGTGTGTGCATGTCTGTGTATGTGCATGTTTGTGTGCGTGTGCATGCATGCATGCATGTGTGTATGTGTATGTGTGTGTGTGTGTGCATGTGTTTGTGCATGCATGTGTGCATCTGTGTGTGTGTGCATGTGCACATGCATAATTGAAAGATAGAGAATATTTATTTAGGTGTGACTTCTTAATTATATAATTCTTGAGTGGTATAATTATAATCCTCTTCTTTTTAGAATTATTTTATTAAGTCTAAGGAAGATTGTTAAGAATGATTGATTACACATAAATAATCTCAACCACCTCTTAATGTATGTATATGTATGATGTTGATCTTGCTATGTATTGTTGTAATTTAAGAGCTACCTAGCCCTGATTCTTTGTAAACTCTACAAGGGTGGGTAGGCAACCAAGGCCACTACCTTTGCTGTGAGCATAGGATTTTAGAAATAGTTTGATTAAATGAATTATTATATTACTTCTTTGGAAAAATTCTATAGATGGACAAGCATATCTAGTTGTTGATAAATATTTCTTGCTTTACCATAAAATGAATTGTTGATTTGATGCAAGCCTTATAAATGAGGTTTTTATTTGAAGCATAATTATAAGTATTCTTGTATTGTTAAGTATTTCTTTTAGTGGTGGATATCCTATTACATGATTTGCCTACCATTGGTCTCTGTGGTTGCATCAGTGGGGATAGGCTCCTACATGGCACACAGAGTTGTGACCAATAAACCCACATGATGTTGATACTATTTGCCATTGGTCTTTGTGGTTTAGTTGATGGGGATGAGCACCCACATGGCACATAGAGTTGTGACCAATGGGTTATTGATATGTCTATCATTGGGCTCTATGGTTGCATCAATGGTGTGAGCTCCCAAGAAGGCACATAGAGTGTATACTAATGGATTTGATAAGTTGTATGAGGTTTTTAATACTAAAGAAACTCATTATACTCGTACTAATTTTACTAATAAATACTGTATATGTTTTTAGGTGACTTATAAGGAGGCTATACATGGATTTCCTTTTGTATTTTGGATATCTAATAGTCCTATTGGTGATTCTTGTTTGGTTGTATATATAGTTTTGTATTGGATTTTCTATCTTCTCTTAAGAATCCCCAAAAGAAGGTTCAAATTATGCACTATCATGTGTCAGTGAAAATGTTGTTTTCTATACTAATTTCTAAATTTAGAATAAATTTGAATATATTTTAGAAAACTTAATATTAGTATTATATGATCCTAGTTGGTTCTGCATGTAGAAGAATGTATGATTAAAAATATAGTTGATTGAATTCTTCTTAATAAGTTATCTTAACTAGAATAATAATAGTAAACTAGTGCAAGGACATTGATGATTGTTTAAATGTCTTGCTATTACTTTTGTTAGTTGTAACCCTTGATGAGTCACGTTTTGGGCAACCGCGATATCACATGCTCATCATGATATCACAGCCCACCACCAGTTCTATAAATAAGAGGCAGCTCTCCCTTGTTTCTCAGTTTTATGTTAGATTGTAGCAAAACTCTACCAATTTTCTCTCTCCAAAGATAGAATATTTTCCAGTGTCTACCCACAGTGTGGTGAAAGTAATTGTACGACATCCTTTATTCGAGTGTGACGTACTTGGACACACACATGATCGGCAATAAAGATCGAGATTACTTCATCATTGCAGCATTCACTTTGTTTATTTATTTATTTAATTTTTATTTACTACTTTCCTAATTAGTCTCTCTCACCCTTAAACTCACGTTAGAATATAAAATGAGTATGACTTGATTACGAGCATTTAAGTGTGACTACTTGGTAACCTAGTAGCGTACCTAGGATCTGCGCTTGGTAATCCCAGTGCACAAAGTCCAAGATGTGTACAGATAATCAAGGAACGGATGCTCATTGCACTTAGGCTAGTTTAGATTCTCTCTTACCCTTTCCTCCTAACTTAGTTAATTTTACTTTCCATTGCCTTCAGGAGTAGCATTATATTAGGAACCACATCATACACCTCACTCTAGACTAAACCATACATGACAAATATAATACTAGTCTAGGTGGGAAGATAGCGAACTGTGACCTAAGGCTAACTGTCTAGGTGCCACAACTAGTCCGTTTGCAGAGTTCAAACGGATCACGCATGAAAATGATCGTATTCGTATGGTTGAGTGTAGGGGTACCTCACCACTCATCAACCTTGTTATATCTTCTATAATTACACTATTCTTTTAGATTAAAATATTTTTTTAATGCATTTAGTTTCAGCTTTAGTTTCAGTTTTTAAATTTTATTTCTATATGTTAATACATTAGTACAAACATGATTTTGATAAATCAAGAATTAGATTAAGTTAGGCTATTACATACAGTTGCTAACATGCCAACGTTTGCAAGTGTGGTCATTCACATAGTTGTGACTATAGCAGAGGTCTTATTCACCTAAGTGCATGAGCTATTGTTCATAGTTAGGGCTTGGTAGTCGAGAGGGAGGGAGATGTGGACGGGGTTTCTCCATGTAGGATGGGGGTAGTGGGGGGTTGTTAGGATTGACATGAGGATGTGGGAAAGGGTAGTAGGGATGGTGTTGGGATGCGATATCGCATGGGCCACGATATCATGTACGCGATATTGCGTCGTCCTCCGCGATATTGCGATGCACCGCAAAGTCTATAAATAAGAGGTGGCTCTCCCTTGTTCTTCATTCTAGGCCTAGACCGTAGGAAAACTCTAGCAGTTTGATCTCTCCAGAGATAGAATATTTTTCATGTGCCCACAGTAGGAGCTCCAAAGTGAACAGATCTTTATTCGAGCAAACATTGTACTTGAACACAAGTTTGTGTACGGCAATAAAGACGAACTTCTTGGATAAACCTTGTAGTGCATGGAATAGGCTAATTAGGATTTTATTTAATTTTATTTAATGTTTTCCATTTAATTATTTATTAGTGATTAAATCTTTCTCAACCCTTCTCTCCTAGTTAAGTGCCTTAGTACGACCACTTCGAGCACGTGCGTTACGCTTAGTGATCCCAGCAACGATTAGCGTTTGGTAACCAAGGTTGCGTCGGTTCAGGGTGTGAATGGTAAGTGGGAATGGATGCTGATGCTAGGTAAATTAAGACTTAGTTACTTAGTTAGAGTTAGTTAGTTAATCTCTTCAACCCTTTACCTTATCAGCTTAGGAGATAAAATCGAAAAAACAAATAAAATCATGTACCTTGGACTTACTTAACCATACCATGACAAATACAAGTAAGTTTGGGAAAACAACAAATAATTAACCTTAAGTGTTCCATGAGGCATGTAGGCACTTAGTCTACGGAGTTCAACCAGATCGCGCGTGTTACGCTCGTATTCGTATGGTTGAGTGTAGGGGTACCTCGCCACTCATCATTGGCACTATTGCTAGGGACTAAGTGTTTGTGCGCTAAGTAGAACATAGGATATTACTCACATCTTTGGGAGCTTAAACGAACCTTGGGGTTAATTAACGAAAAATTATATAATAGTCGAATAGCACACCGATAAGACATCATGTCTTCTTCTTCTTCTCACAAGAGCATTTCACTTAGGGATAATATAAGAAATAGTCGACAATCAAAAACACATAACCTAAATCAACCGGTTCCTCAACAATATAGGGTGACATATACTCATCCCGATGAGTATATACCAAATTTCACTTTTATCCTCCATCAAGATGAACAGATGCACTGGAGAGACTTGCAAGGTAACATAGTGTTACCTCTGGATCATGCAATCCCCAACATGCTCATCCGTGCTTTGGCACAGATCGGCATGACTTAGCTCTATGTTGAATACGTTATAGGTGATTTCAACACAAGGGATTACTATCCTACAGCCACACAATGTATGAGGGACTCAAGGCAGGAGAGCCAACATAATCTGTTGAAGGGCAAAGAGGTCCTGCACATCCTAAGTGAAATCAGAGATGATGAACCACTTGTAATTGGTTCTCTATAAAAGATGTTCCCCCTCCTAACAATAGTGAGGAGGTGGGGTATCAGAACCTATGCTCCATGATACATAACCCTGATTTTGATCCCTGTGAACACCAAATATTCACAGAGGGAACAACAACAAATGACAAGGACAAGCACTCAGATCGTCATCATGATTAGGGCCGAAGCCATAGAAGAGAAGTTAAGAAACATCGCCATGGTGATGGTTCTCCTTCTTCTTTGCCTTCATCACATCACTCACCCTCTCCTTCTACATCAGGGTGCAACCATCAAGAGCTTAATAGAGAGGATAAAGGTAATAGAAATGATAGACCTCAACAAGAGAGTTGAGAGAGAGGACAAGGGCAGTCTAGAGAATCTAGGCATGAACGAAGGGAAAGTAGGGAACAATGGAGACATCATGAAAGAGATGATCATGATGAACCCCTACTTGCCACCCAAAGCATGCTAGATATAATGGAGGCTATGAGAATCCCAACAAGGCATCAAAAGGATAGTCGAATCAAGCACTTAGACATGAACAATATCCCACGCTTTGAAGGGGGATACAACGCGGATCCGCAAAATCATTTACAGGCATTCCATGATGCCTGCACCTTGCAAAACATAGAAAATGAGTGGAAAAACTAAAGTTGTTTCCCAGGACACTCATCAAGGAAGCAGAGAGTTCGTACCAGTCCTTAGAACCGAAAACCATTAGGAGGTAGAGTACGATGTTAGAACTCTTCAACGATAAGTATCAAACGTACTCCAGAGTGTCTAATTTGCATAAGCAGATCCAAGGATGGAAGCAAGGTACTCATGAACCCTTGGATGCTACCATGGGCTGCTACTTCGCATTGTTACATCGTTGCCTAGGACATGGTTATGCACAACGGGATCAGCTTCGTCATCTTGTAGATGGGCTAAGGTATGAAACTAGGAGAACCCTTGGGACTTATGCCCAGGGGAGACTATCAGAACTTAGATCCCATGAAATTCATCTCTTGTTGGAACAAGTAGCCAAAGAAAAAGGGGAGCTATGAAAAAGGGAAAGTGTGGAAGAATATAATCGTGATCCCTCTCTTCGAAATAAGGGAGTGAGATTTTGCGATGAAGAGGATGAGTCACCACTCGAAGAGTTGGTGAACAAAAAAACCTTGCCACTTCAGAAGCTAACAACAGAAGTAGCGGCTAAGGTAGATGAAGTATGGAGCTCCTTAGACAGTAAAATTGAAACTATCCTAAAGATTTTAGAGGAGTCTAAGAAGGAACAAAGTAGTGACAAGGACAAGAAAAAGCGGAGAGACTCAGTCCCTACACGTGACAAGGGTAA
The DNA here is from genome assembly GCA_015680685.1 of Gnetum montanum. Classification (NCBI taxonomy): domain Eukaryota; kingdom Viridiplantae; phylum Streptophyta; class Gnetopsida; order Gnetales; family Gnetaceae; genus Gnetum; species Gnetum montanum. The sequence goes on from MNCI01010956.1 coordinate 83,973, forward strand.
GGGGAAAATGAACATCTCCGATGAGGTTGTGGATTCAGACACAGATGATGATGGTGGATGTGAGATCTGCCACTATGACCATCCTAAGGGATGTTGTCCAATCATCTCACATCTACAAGATTCTGGGATGTATGCACTCAACCCGAGACTCAACAGACAGCAAACACCCTGTAGGTTACCTTATCCTCAAGGTAACCCAAGACAGTTCCACCAATCATTAACATACTATCCAAGTGGAATTCCACCACAGCCCATCAGACAACATCAGTAGTGGAAATACCCACAGTCATGGGGGATGCCACTGCCGAAACATCAATACCCTTACCGATAGCCCGATCCATATGGTTACTAAGTGCAGCAGCCGATTTTTCCAAGTGACTCCATGGGTCACACAACTCACCTGCATCACTACCAAGTTTGGGAGTACTTTAGAAGGACTCCTTCTTCTCCGGGAGATGCTCCATACCCATACCATCCTTCTACTCCATCCGCACCTCTTCCACCAGTAGTTCCCATACCTCTTGCTCCAACAATGCAAGGGGAACTCCCTACTCAACCGCAGCAACGCAACGCTACGAGAGTTGTGAATATTCAACCTGTTGCTGGTTCTGACAATCGTAAAAAGAGAAGACCTTTCTTCAGAATCAAAAGCCCAAATAAGCTCTCATAACAACAAGCAGTTGAGTCTGTGATCACTCCTCCGACACATAGGGCTTTAGAGCTTCCTTCCATTCAACAATAGGGCTTAGCGTATATGGTTATATTAACACATACCGTAACCGACTAGATCAAGGTAGGCCACCTTCCCTGAAAACTATCTGACCCTAGGAGTCCCTTAATCTACCTCCAAGTCGCCAAGAACAAGCCACATAAGGCTCTTCTTAACTCAGGTTCCGGAGTCAACTTAATTTCACAAGAGATATATCAAGCCTGGAACCTGCCCCAACTTAAGAAGAGCAACATTCAACTAGAGCTGGAAGACCAGTCCATCACCATTCCCTTGGGATTGGTGGAGGACATCGTTACCACTGTGTGTGGTTGGTCCTACC
>MNCI01010956.1:85114-121250 GCA_015680685.1 Gnetum montanum
CGATATCGCGGTGTGTCACAAAGTCTATATGTAGCAACCACACAACAAGTGTGCCCTTGAAACTGTGAGACAAAGATGTTTGTATGTAGCAACCACACAACAAGTAGTAGACACCTCGTGGTTGACAGCTACTCGAAAGAGCAACCGACAAGCATGCATGGAATGAACTGGGGAAACAACTCATGCCAACAACGAAGGCATAGATACCTTGGAATATGAGCATCACCAACTTCCACCCCTTAATCTAAGAACATCAATTGGGAGAATTTGGACACTTCTAAGAAATTCCAACAAGTGCTCGCTCATTATTTCGGATCTCTCCCTTTCCATTCAGTCATGGGGGAGATGGCCACCTATGCTAATCATTTGGGGCCCTCAGTTCTTTTTAAGTTTTTGTTTTACATTTTTGTTTTACACGTTTTTGTTTTACAAGTTTTCGTTTTACAAATTTTTGTTTTACACATTTTTGTTTTACACATTTTTGTTTTACAAGTTTTTTTTTTACACATTTTTGTTTTACATGTTTTTGTTTTACAAATTTCTTTAACTTTTCTTGTTCTTGTTCTACAACATCGTTATACTTTTCCATTTTGTGTGTGTGTGTGCGTGTGCGTGTGTTATCCACCCTGTAAGTTTATCACCCAAGAAGTGTTCTTCATGATGGTATGAATTGTTTTCTTATTGATTGCTAATGTTTGATTTTTACCTTTAAGTTATGATGTTGATACTAAAGTATGTTTCTTTTGATATAGTAGGTAATGAGTTCACTTCATCCATACATCCACAAATTTCTATGGTCTCTCTCGGCTTGGAAATGTACAGTCCCTTCTAAATAAGAACTATAACGAATCGGTGACTGAGCATTTCTCAAACTAAGAAAGGACTCAAGGATTGAAAAGGGTGTGACTTCAAGGGAACTTGATGCTTTTGTGTTGGCCATTCTCTTGGGTGCTTGGATGTTTTCTTTGTGAGTTTTCTTACTATTTTGACGTTATCCAATTATTGAGAAACTGAGCAATTAAAAATAATAAAGTCTTTGCATGGTGTGGTTCTCACGTATAAACAAATAAAACAAAAAAAAAGAGAAAAAAGAAGAAAAGAAACAAGAAGAAGTGAGAATTCAAAGCACACCCCTTAGACGAAATAATTCCTTGGGCTACAAGCACTAGTTATGGAACTATAATAAAAATGTTCCCTCTAACTAAGGCTCTTCTCGCTTCCCACTCTCTCCTCCTTGTTTTTTCGGAATGGTGGTGGCTCTTGGATGAAGGCATTCTTGTTGCTTCAAGAGGATGGTTTGGCTGAATGCATTAATGCAAAGTCACTGAAAGTGGTTTGTTTGAGGCCAGACTTGGAATGGGATTTGCTACGTCACCTTAATCATGAACTACACAAGGGGCTATACACCACCTTGTTCTTGGGATTCCATTCCATTCTCTTCTCTCCACCCTTCTCTCCATTGTTCACCTCATTGTCGATTGTATCATTAGTGTATATTTTAGTTGATGCATTGTTTTCTTTTTGGTAAATTCTTGCGGTTAAGACTTTAACTCTTGTTCCAAATGACATTCCCAGAGCCTACAGACTCTTTGAATGTGGGTTTGTTAGGGCATTAAGGGCATGAGCCTACTTTGGGGAGGACCCACTAACATTTCTCTTTGGTGCACTAGTTAAATTCTTTCCCCTAACATTTTCGCAATCTAATTTATTTTGTTCATTTCCATCTTGACATCCATTTCATCGATGTTATCGTTGTCTCTTTTTCTCTATCTTTCTTGTTCTTTTTCTCTCTCCATTTTATCGCTACTGGAGGTTTGCGATTAGTCATGGGGGTATAGGACCCAATTTTTTCGATTTTCTCCTAACCCCTACACCTTCAGTAGTCACCAATATTATATCTCCAGATCCGTAATTAGCCATACCACAACCCAGCTAATGGACCTTTCACTGAAGCAAGGTATCAACTACATTGAAATTTATTTACCCTTTCTAATATAAGATTGTGTTGTGTGTGCAGATGGTGACTATATAACAATGGATTGGATCTGGGAGGAACACATGGAATGGAGCAGTGCTAAAGCAGCTATGCAAAGAACGAGATGGATAGCACACTTACAGATGGACAACGAAAGGTGCAATCTTGGCATTGGTAGCAGCAAAACTTCTTTCTCTCTCTCTTTCTTAGCTGCCAAATGAGGTCTGATGTCAATGTAATAAGGTGTTCACTCTTGTTGTCATGAACACCGGTTTTGTCTTGTCTTGTAATCATGATCCGTTCACAAGTCATCCCATTAGTTTCATTTGAGTCAATAATCCCATACCGTCCCAATATTTTGTAAGGAACTCGAGGACGAGTTTTCATTCAGTCACGGGGGTATGATGGGACGTGATATTGCATGGGCCGTGATATTGCATTCGCCGCGATATTGCATCCCACGTGATATCGCATCGTCCCCTACGATATCGCGTATGCGATATCGCAGTGTGCTACAAAGTCTACAAATAAGAGGCAGCTCTTCTTTGTTCTCCATTCTAGGCCTAGACTATAGGGAAACTCTAGTAGTTTGATCTCTCTAGAGATAGAATATTTTCCATGTGCCCGCAGTAGGAGCTCCAAAGTGAACGGATCTTTATTCAAGAAAACATTGTACCTGAACACAAGTTTTTGTATGGCAATAAAGACGAACTTCTTGGATAAACCTTGCAGTGCATGGAATGGGCTAATTAGGATATTATTTAATGTTATTTACTATTTTCCATTTAATGCTTTATTAGTGATTAAATCTTTCTCAACCCTTCTCTCCTAGTTAAGTGCCTTAGTACGACCACTTCGAGCACGTGCGTTACGCTTGGTGATCCCAGCAATGATTAGCGTTTGGTAACCAAGGTTGCGTCGGTTCAGGGTGTGAACAGTAAGTGGGAACGGATGCTGACGCTAGGTAAATTAAGACTTAGTTAGTTAGTTAATCTCTTCAACCCTTTACCTTATCAGCTTAGGAGATAAAACCGAAAAGACAATAAAAATCATGTACCTCGGACTTACTTAACCATACCGTGACAAATACAAGTAAGTTTGGGAAGACAACGAATAATTAACCTTAAGTGTTCCATGAGGCGTGTAGGCACTTAGTTTGCGGAGTTCGACCAGATCGTGCATGTTACGCTTGTATTCATATGGTTGAGTATAGGGGTACCTTGCCACTCATCAGATGGAGTAGATTGAGGTGGGTTAGGATCATTAGGGATGTTGATGCAAATGGGGGAGCAAGTGGTAGGGTTACAAATATAGGAGTTAGATTTGCTATGGGTGCATAGATAATCACCTAGGATGATGTTGGTGGAGCTAGTGTATAGGAAGTCTAGTGTGGCAAGCATTTAGTGGGGGAGTCCTCTAATGAAGTGGTAGTGGAGGTGTAAGTGGCATTATGAGTCAAGATGTCTAGGTTGAGGGTGTGGATGGGTATTGGGGGGATGTGTGGTTATGTGGGGTGGTGTGGTTAGGTAAGCATGGTTGTTGAGAGGTAGAGAAAACATAAAGTATGGATTCTCTGCCAAGGACAAACTTTATTAATGAAGAGGATAGGTTTTCACTCAAGGCTATTGCTATTATTCCATCTATTTTCTTTTTTGCCCCTTGGAAATGTTCTAGTCATCAGATTTTTATATTATGTGATTTCTGAAATTTTACTTCTATTTGTGCATTGTTAACTAGTGTAAGTTAGGTTAAGGAGTATTAAATAAGTGATCCGAGATTGGAGTTAAAGCATGTAAATAAAATAGAAAATTTTTAAATCAAAGTTTACACACCCACATAATGTGCTAATAAGTTTTGTTGGCTTGTATTCCATTGAACGTTAGTTTGCCATAAATAACTTCAAATCTATTATCATTAACAAAATCGATTGGCCCCACTATTCTCCTCTGAAAATAACGGGATGTTGATTAATTTGCAACTAAGTTACGTCAAATCCGCTATCCCAGAGGTTGCAACTAAGTTACCTCAAATCCGCTATCCCAGAGGCCAGAGAATGGACTTTCCGTTTATTTATTCCGTTCCTTAGGGAATGAAATTGACTGAAATTCTTTTATTCAATAAGGTTAAGTGAAATCCAGAGACGTAATGTGCTATGCTATTTCAAGGACCCCAATTCAAAAATGCCCGTTCAATTACGGGACTTGGGGACCCCTTTACATTGCGCAGAATATTTTCTTACATATTCAAAACGTCCTTCCTCGGATGTATTTTACTCATGTATGGCACGCGCGGATCACACGAAATCTACGAAATCCGCAAGAAAACGTGGACGCACATCAAAGCATGCGAGGAAAGCGGGATAGAAACCGTAATCTATTCAAAGTTGTTTAGGTGGCAAAAGCGGTTCCGCAACTCCATGGGCCGTTGGGCTGCTGAGGAGGGTCCATTGACACAAAAGCAGGTCGGTAAAATGTAAGACTAAAGAAGCTTTAGATGCCTCAGTGGTCACAAAAAGGACGGCATTTGGTATTGAAGATAAAGGCTGGGCAGCTGTCATGACTGGTTCAGCCAACCAATACTTTTGTTCACACCTGCATTGCATCATCATCATCATCTTCATGCCTTGAAAAAGCAGCCTTAGGGTCAGACGTGTACAGATCTAATTCATGGCATCCAATGTCGGTCTCTGTTTTGGGTGACTCAGAGGTGATACGTTGGTGGGTCCTGTGACAACCTTATTTGTTGACTGCTGGGGAATCTGCTGCGGTGGAAAGGAAGCATCGTCCGTATTTATGATTGAATGTTGGGTGGTAAAGAGGTCAGAAAACTAATAGCAATGTCGGAGCAGAAGAGCTTGGCTGTGGAGGGCGACGCTGCCTCGCAGCGACCTGAAGGCTATCCTCCTCCGGGTAACTCTAATCATCTTAAATTTCGTTAAATTTCGTCCGATTTTGATCGAAATTTGTTATGGGTTTGTTTGCGTGAGGTTGTTGCTTTGGATTTTCAGAGGGTTTTTGTTGAATCAAATATAACAGTGGATTTGCCTGGAAATTCTTAAAAACAGTTATTTCTGAATATTCTTTGGTTTTCTTAATCAGGTTCTTAATTGCGTTTCTAGCTTTCCATGAGATTGCATGTCAGGAACGTAATCTGCTTCTCTCTCTCGGTTACATGGGGTTATGGGGTTGATTAGGTCTGTGGGTGGGTCTGTGAATTGCAGATTTAACTTTTGTGGGTTCTTTTATATGAAATTTTGTTCGTGAATTCCAAATTTACCTTTTTTGGGGTTTTTAAATGAAATTTTGTATGCTAATTGCAATTTCAACTTTTGTGGTTTGTTTGAAATAAAATTTTGCATTGCAAATCTAACTTTTCTTGGTTGTTTTGAATGAGATTTTGATTGCAATCATTTTCTGTTTTTTGTTGGGGCCTATATGTATAGTGTTCTATTATTTTTCGACAACTGTGTAATTTTGTGGATTTGGCTACGTTGCAGGGTACCCAACACAAGCTCCTCAGACTCAGTACGTGGAGGTTCCGGCAAAGACGCAGCAGCGTGGTGAAAAAGGATTTATCGAAGGATGGTAAGCTTCGAAGCTTTAATTCTCACCCTTTTTAATTTATGACTGTTTAGTAACTCAATAGGTAAGGTTCGTAATGATGTATTGTGTGTGAATGCAGTTTGGCGGGTCTTTGCTGCTGTTGGTTGTGCGAAGAGTGCTGCTGATGCAGTATTCTTTAATAATAAAATGCTCTTGACAATTATAAGACACGGCTGGCTGTGCGAAGTGTGCTATTAATTCAGTAATCTGTAGTCATGGCAGACTATTGAAAATGATAGGACGGTTTATGTTTATTGTACCATTTAATCATTCTATAGTGTCTTCAATTATCCATTTGGTATTGTTTACGCTGATTTTGTTATAATTATGTATCCAGATCAGTACTGTATGTCTATTATATGCGTTAAATAATAGATATTGGTCTTGTTGAAAGACCCTGTATTTAGAATATCTTTGCATCAAAAGATCCGAAACTCTAAGGTTAAATTCTGCAGAGAAGGATGATTAAATATTTAAAAGTGTATCCGCGAACAACAATTTCTTCATATGTTTCCAGTTTCCGGTAATTGTTTGGTATCTCGTAATTAAAATGCTGTGTAAGATAGCATCGATGTTGCTCTGTCATGGAAACAACTTTAACAGCCTACACCAAACCAAGTCGATGATAGGAGTTAAAAAAGGAGTTTGAAACAAGCATAACTCATCGTTACTTCGTTTTGTACATTTTACTGACACTGCAGCTAGAGCAGCTGCAAAAGGTGCACACCCGCTGATTTATCAAAGAGCTCTTCTTCCCATGCGGCAAGCAGATCTGACGTTTAACATTTTTGGTTTTTTACCGGTCTCAGTCAATAGCTATGCATCAAAAGAATCCGATTCGTAGAAGCGAGGAATCGAGGATTCGTGATTCTGAACGTGTGCCTCAAGAAAAGTGGGGACAGGTTCGTAGCCGGGGGCGTGATACAGAAAAATTTAAATATATTAGTTTTTTAAAAAAATTAAATCTCATATCATAAAAATACATTGTAAAATATAGAACAATGTAAATCCAAAAAATTGTTACTGCTTAAAAATTGCAGAGAAGATTGCAATATCACCATTTAATCAAAGCAAGAAAATTTGCAGACATATGGAGGGCATTGAATCCATTTCCTTACTCAGGAGCCATGATCTGGCCAAACATATAATTTCTGCAACAACCAAAATGACAGCAATAAAATGAAACCCCTTTGTTACTCAATCCAATATTTCCAAAAATAAAATTAAGCCTCAAGCCTCAACCAAATTTATAACAAATCAGGTCTGCTAATACTTTTGTTCAACAACTACTTGTTAGTAGCATAGTAGGGACTACCTATGAGTAGCGCCATAGGACGACATTGAAGATGACAGCATTAAAAGAAGACAACTTAACTAAACTAGGCACAGTCAGGAACTCACCTCACCTACAATGATCGAAAACCGTGAGTAGCGCCATAGGACGACATTGAAGATGACAGCATTAAAAGAAGACACAACTTAACTAAACTAGGCACAGTCAGGAACTCACCTCACCTACAATGATCGAAAACCTTTCAAACTTTCAAACGCTGGAAAATCGGCACTAGTCATGGAAAAATCAGCACTAGTCAAGGGGAAAGTAAAAACAGACGCTGGAAAATCGGCACTAGTCATGGAAAAATCAGCACTAGTCAAGGGGAAAGTAAAAACAGAGCACCATGAGCTTGCATATGGCCATTGGCCATGTGCGCTGCTGGTGGGCTTGGTTGCTTTATAAGCAAACAGATTTTTAAAATAGTTGAACAAGCATCCATCCGTCGTGTTCATGACCCATGACGATGACCGTGTTTTGTTTTTTCTTTTTTTCAGCAGAGATATGAGAAAAAGAGCAAAAACCAGCAATGAACAATAAACACGCGTGAATGTGTGAGTCATGGCGGAACCTTGGACGCTCCGAAAGGCAGGCGAATCCATGCAAATGCAATGTTTTCCTCGCACGCCCCGTCCAAAACTTGATTTCCGTATGACCCATACTTGCCCCTTCGGCCTTCGGTTACCATAGTGTTTGTTTATTTATTCGTACTTCCTTGTTTTCTGTGATCCGTCTCATTCTTGCCAGTTAACAATGAAATGAAATTTTTGTTATGATTCAGAATAGGAGTAGATACGTAAGATTTTAATGTAAAATGCAGACATCACTAGGGCAAGAACAAGAAATACGTACCCATTGCGAATTTAATACGTTTCTGTACACGCTCCCGAATCCTACGCGAACCGTTATGTTTCTGTACACGCTCCCGAATCCTACGCGAACCGTTAGCGAAAATTTGTTCGGAATCGCGAATCTCCGGGCGCATAGGTCAATAGTGACCAAGATGCTTGTAACTGAAATGCTCTGCCCATCAAACATTCTGCTTTATTTGGGCTGTCAGGGGTATCGTTTACCGCATTTAACATTTAACGTTGCCAAGCAGTTTCGATGGGGGAATTAGAATTTTTATAACTCAACATTTTCTGTCAAAATGGAACCTTATCACTTAGAATTTTAAAATCAAAAGTCTTAAGTTAACATGTATTTTAGTTATAAAGTGATATTTGCTTCTAAATCACAAGGATTTTCCCATGAGTATCTTTGAACAATGTTAAGAAGGAATTAACAGGGAACTTTGTCATCAAAATGGCACATGCTACAGTTTGGAAAAAAAGTTTAATTTACTTTGTAGTATTACTTGGTTGTTACGATGAATAAATTTCGTAGCTAAAAGTTTCAACACAACACCAACAGTGAACATCAAGGTTAAGGAAGAAAAGTGTTAGAAGAATTAGGTTGAAATGAGGAAGGTGATAAAATTTTGGTAGAAAAAGAAGATAATAGAAAAGAGTTTGATAACATAGAAGTATAAATTTGTAAATTGGTAAAATAAGGAGTATTTTAAAAAAATTTGGAAAAGTAAAAAAATTATTTGAATATGGTTAGGGAGGGTTTTAATTTAAAAACAAACTAATTTGTCTAGTGCTATTCCTTTTCATTTGCAATGCACAAAAACATGAATGAGATAGAACAATTAGAATTGAAGATGACTATCACATTGAGAACTATTGGATCTATCATATTGAATAAGGTAACTACATTGACGCATGCTTGTCGACACATCTTAGGATGCATTGAAGCATGTGTGTTGACATTGACCTAATCATTGCTTATATAAGTGTGTACACCCATTGCATTTTGTGGCATCATTTGGTCGATACCTTAGCCAGACTCTTGCAATTTCTTTTTGTAGAACTTAGAAAACTTTTTCCTCCAAGTGCCAGCAATGTAGATCGAATTGATTGTATGACATTTTATTTGAGTGCAATATGTACCTAAACACAGTTGCATGAATAACAATAAAATCAAGATTTCTTTGATTTATTGCAACACTTGGATTAATTTAAGTTTATTTTCCAGTATTTTACTTTGAATGCAATTTACTTTCTTATCGTGAACATTTAATATTCTAATTCATAATTGACATGAGTATGACCACTTCGAGCATAATATATTAATGCTTGGTAATCCTAGCAGTAAACACTTAATGACCCAATAGCATTAGTATATGTTTAGGATGTGTAAGAAAAGTGGGAAGGGATGCTCTATGTTTAGGATAGTTTAGTTAAGTAATTAGTCAATTTAGATAAACAAACCCTCTCTTATTTAATTATTTTGCATACGAAGAAAATAATAAAAATTATAAAATAAATATCTTACAACTCAATCACACTTAACCATACAAATGAATTAACACAAGTAATGATTAGAAAGACAATGATTAGTAACCACATCTTTCTCCATCTAAGAATATAGGCCACTTAAGTAAAATGTAGTCCACGGAATTTGACCAAATCATGCATACACTAGTGATTCGTATGGTTGGGTGTACCCTATGCTCATCATTGGCATCGTTGTCAAGGACTTCATTTTAGCTAAGTGCACTAAGTGTTTTTAGGTACTAAAATTATACAAAGTTATTGTAAAAGTATAAAACACCTCACCTATCAGAAAAAATGATACTTTATTAAGGAACATGATATAAGAGCAAACTAAGTTGTGTTATTCTCATAGGATTGGTTTACTACTTGTTGATGACTCTAACCAATATAATAGACCTCGAAAGAATGTTGGTGAGACATCTTAATAACTGAAGGTTGTCTATGCACATCCATATCCCTATTATTTAGACTTCAACTTCATCCTTCATTAGGATGACTAATTACGCTCTAGATATTTGGAGGAGAACGTTATATTGCCACTCGATCATTCTATTCCTTCAATGCTCATGGCAAATTTTATGAAATTGGTGCTTGAACCAACAGGCCTAGATTATCAAGTAGTGGAGTACTTCTCTAAAGATTATCAACCAACAAAGGTCTAGCTTAGGAAAGATCAACACATGGAGGCACGTCATGAAGCCTCCAAGGGCAAACAGGTCCCAATCTCACTATTTTTACAATCACAAAAGGAGGGCCCAAAATTTTCATCATGATAATCTCAACACCAAGGTCCTTCCCTCAGCGAGGATGACACAACTTATCAATGATTACATTCAACCTTGGAAAATAACCAAGGTGAGGGAAGGATTGGTTCTAAAACTAGAAGAACCTTAAGGCCAAGGTCTCCAAATTGTTTACCAAGAGAACAGCTAAGGTACCATAAGAGAAGTGCAAGTTGGCACCACTCTCTTTGTTCTCCACCTTCACCATCCTCCTCATTGTCAAACTTTGACAAGAGGAAGCATGACCAAGACTAAAGGAGAAATGATCAAGGTCGAGATGGAGATGATAGAAGGCCCCATTGTAGAGATGGAAGAAGAGAGCATATACAACAACAATAAGAGGAAGAGCATCACTAGGAAAGATAGTATAGTAGGCTACTTCATAGGTGACATGACCATGATAGGGACCACTATGAATATAATGACTATGATGATCCACTACTTGCTATGAGGAATATGCTAAATATTTAAAAAGCAATTTGTATTCCTACTAGGCATTAGAGGGGTAGCTGAATTAAATGGCTTGATATGAACAACATCCTTGAATTTGAAGGAGGGTATAATGTTGATCCATAACATTATCTACAAGCCTTCCATGACTCCTATGCCTTGCAAAATATTGAAAATAAGTGGCAAAAATTCAAACTATTTTCTAGAATACTTATTAAAGAAGTTGAGAGTTAGTATGGGTCCTTGGAGTACAATGCTAGAGCTATTCAATGATAAGTATCAAACAGACTTCATAGTATCCACCTTGAAAAAAAATTTAGGGTGGAAATAAGGCAATCATGAATCTATTGATGCAGTCTTGGGCCAATATTACTCTCTTTTGCACTAATGTGCAAGCCATGGTTTCTCTCAAAGGGAACATCTTCATCACATGATATATGGGCTTAAAAATAAAACCAGAGAGACTCTTGGGATTTATGCTGAAGAAAGACTTAGAGATGCGAGTCCATCAAATTCAAAGGCTCATGGATCAAGTCACTAAGGAAGAAGGAGAACTCAAAAAAAAAAGTGTAGAAGAGTATAATAGAGATCCCACCATTTACAAGAGGGAGGTACATTTCTGTGATCCTAAGAAGGAAGCACCACTAGACAAAGTGGTATAAAGAAAAACCTTGTTGATCCAAAAATCTATCATAGAGAAATTAGTCAAGGTAGACAAAATGTAAGACTCAGATAAGAAGTTCCAAATCACTCTAAAGATTATGAAAGAGAAAATGAAGTAGGAGAATTGAGATAGTGATAGAAGGAGAATAAAAAATACAAGCAAGGACTATTATCAACAAAAAGGTAAGGTAGCAATAGTTGATAAGGTTACAAATTCTGAAATAAATGAAGAAGGATGTGACATATGTCAATATGAACATCCCAAGGGATGTTGTCCTGTGTTATCATACTTTCAAAAATTTGAGGTCTTTGTTTTAAATCCAAAGTTTGTAAAAAAAAAAAAAAAAACCAACCATCCATGAGATTTCCTTATATATAAGATAGTTATCAACATTAGTTCCACCAACAATAATATTATCCAACTGGAGTGCCACCTCAACCTTAGGATCATTATCATCAATGGCAAGACTCATAGTCGTGGGGGATGTCACCACCAAGGTAGCAATACCCTTACTATCAATCAAACTCATAGGGCTATTATTTCCAACAACTTGTATCTCCTCATGATTCTACAAGCCACACCTCTTTCTCTCATCACTATTACCCCTTGAATATCATCAAAAAAATATTCTATGAGTTGAATCTTCTTCCACCTATCCTCTTCATTATCCATCATAACAATCTACATCTTCCAATTCTACTCCTTTGCCACATGCACCACCTATGCAAGGAGAAATTCTACTGTAGCCTTAACAACACAATGCCATGAGGGCTGTGAACTTATAATTGAATAACAATTCAAATAGTTGTGAGCGTAAACCTAAGAAAAGGACTTTCTTTAGACCAAAACTTCCACCTAAATCCTCAAAGGCATTTGTGGCTACTAACCCTTCACAAATTACTTCAAAAATTACCAATGAGCCCACCTTCAAACCAAAGGCCCCAGAATGTGCATACTATGCATCGCATACAATGACATAGGATGCAATTGCATGTAAAAAATTTGGGTCGTCAAGAGTACATCCACCATAGCATGAAATAAGTATGCTAAAACATCAAATGTTCAAAGGTGCTTATACGCAGTAGCCACAAAATAAGAAGGTACCTAGTGGTTGACAACATACAATAGCTCTAGTTCAATAATGTGCATGGAACCAATTGAGCTCCTCACAAGTTCCTAGATTGATAAGATGGAAGGAATGAAGCAAATTCAAAGTTAACTCTTCCACACAAGCAAAAATGGATTAGGGAGAGTTAGAAATTGATTAGTGGCAGGTATCCCCTATGCCTAACCATAAGAATCACAAGCATTCACTAGTGATTTGGTTGAATTCTATAGACTTAGTTACCTAAGTGACCCATATTCCTAAGTAGTGAATCGTGTAGTTACAAAGTCATTATCTTCTTAATCTACACATGTGTTTATCTATGAATATGGTTAAGTGTCGTTAAGGCATAAGACGTATATTTTTGTAATTATATTTTAAACACCTTTTTCTCCTAATGGCTAGATGATTACATAAAGGTTGAATAATTAATTATCTAAAAAATCAACTACTTCATTAATTAACTACCCTAACATGGAGTATTTGTTCCTACTTGTCATACACATCCTAAACTACTATTAAAACTATGGGGTTATCAAGTGGCTATTAGTGGGCATACCAAATATCTATAGCTAGGATTACCAAGCATTAATAGGTTATGCTTGAAGTGGTCATACTCATGTATTTATGAAAAATTATATTAACTATTTGAGAGCATAAATGTAAAGTACATGGAAAGTAAAGTGCATAAATGAAATAGTAAACTAATCTAAGTGCTGCAATGATGTAGGAAATCTCAATTTTATTCTTGTTCATGCTAATACATTTAGGTACATAAGAATTCAAATAAAACACCATACAATATCATCAATCCACATTGTGGGTACTCAAAGGAAAAATATTCTTATCTTTGGAAGAAGAAAACTGCAAGGATTTAGTTAAGACTAAGATTGAAAAGGTACCATAAATGCAAGGAGTACATACATTTATAGGCAATGACTACATTAGCATTGATGTATCTATGTCAACACATCCTACCATGCATCGACAAGGATATGTTGACAGGGCAACATCAATGTAGCCTATATTATTGATATTTCATAATATTCTCATGAGTGACTAAAAACTCATCCTCGAGGGAACAAAAGCAAGATCAATCTACTTACAAAATTGGAAGGTATGAAATTTATCAACAAAAAGATAGACTAACAAACTTTTGACAAAATTTGAGTGCCAAATTATACATTGTTTATAAAAAATGAGTGTCCATTACAACAAAATTAGACATTTTACAAAATCTTCAACTGATGCTTGTAGCATTGTTGAAGATGTGATGAAGTCTCAAATAGTGCCTGGAGGTGGAGGCACTTGGGGTTTTGATGGTTCCTAGTCCCATCTTGGTACTACTGGAGGTTGAGGTTGGTATATTACTATTGTTGCTTTTGCTGAAAGCTTGAAAGCATCTAGAAGTGTTTTCATTTTCTTTTCTTTACTCCATGAGTCATAAACGGTCCATGCAACTTGACTGATGTGGGCTAGTGTAAGAATGTACCATAGACAAGGCATGGAAGGAAATAATTCCTTTGTATTGATCAATTAGTCTACAAAAGTTTTATGTTTAATATCAAATGTATTGATGAGGTTTTGCAGTTTATGGTAGTCGTTCATCCTTCTAGCCAGGTTCTCAGAAATAGGTCATTAATTAGTAAATTTTCTTTTGAGAACTTCAAGCTCCATGTTGGCTATCTCCAACTTTTTTTTTATTTCCTTATGGAGCTTGAATTCTACCTCATAGAGGAGGTAGAAATTGGTTACCTAATTCTCCAATATTGACCTTAGCCTCCTTGCTATTAGCATCACTAAGTTTTTGTAACGGAGGTTTGTGAGCTTCATGTACTTCATCATCTCTTCAATTTTCAAGTCCTTCAGGCATATTTTAGTCTTTTTGAACATATTTAGTCCATCAAAGCTTGGTTGCCATATGTCACCTCTTTGCTGGAGTTGCTAGAAGGCCTTGTTCATCTTCTCCTTTGACAACTAAACCCTCCTTTTTATTGACCTCCTAGAGGAGCCCAACCTAGTCCCTGTAATGATTATTCACATGTTCAAACTTTAGGGTTGTGTTCTTCCAAGAGGCTACCTCAATTCTAGTCTTTTGATGAAGAGAAAGGACTTCCTCCATTGAGAGATTACAGTTTTCTACTACTAACCTCCTTAGATCTAAGTAAACCTTGGTGAGCTACACTTGCTACTATCATATTAATTTAATCAATTGGTCTTTGTTTCTTAGCATTGTGCAACTGATGATTGTCCTTTGTGCAAACCAAGTTTTCCTTTTGAACTTGCAATAGGTCCTTGTCAATATTGAAAACCATGACTTCTAACAAGGATGCATTAAAGATTGTGACCTCTTTTACCTTCTTAACCTATTGAAGTTTTAGCTGAAGCTATTGAAAAGCTTTACCCCTAGTAAGCTCAGGCCTGAGAATGGAAAGATTAGAGAGATAGACCCACAACTTAGCAACTTTGACAACCAATCACTAATTTGTTGTGGTGGCCTCCTCAAGTTATGTGCTGGTAATAAGCAATTTTCCCTTGTCTCAAGAAATTTTGACTAGTTCATAGTGATATCATTTGAGAGATCAAAGATCTCTAGAAGTGGTTGCCTAGCATCAACCAGTCTTTCCAATACCTCCTTATGTTGGGTAGCACTCACTCAACTACTTCCTACTCCTACAGATGCACGAATATCTACCATTGTGGCAATGTCAGGTATTGACACTGTAGGAGTATTCAAGGCTTCATCAACCTTATCAGCTACCACCTTTGCCACTGTCTCATAGATTTTGTGCTACATGATTAGGATGGTCACCATCTAATCTTCCTGCAACATGACAGAGAAGATCGTAACATTTCTTGAAATTTTAGGATACATTTATCCTAGGATGAATAATGTGATCTCTCGACCACTTGGATTGGGCCATGTGGGTATTTGACTCCTTTGAGTTGAGAACAGTAAGGAAGTCTCATTATCCAACTAGCTAATGGTTCTTGTGGCCTCATTTAAGTGTCTCATGGCTGGATAGTAGACAAATGGTTCTCCGCCACCTGCAAAACTTTGTTATTGTTGCAACTACTACTCCCTAAGTTTCCTTTGTCATTTAGTAGTTGTAAGAACTTCTAGTGTAGTCTCTAGAGCTATAGGTAGCAATAATGATGGCTACTCATCTTTTTGCTATTTTGCTACTTCCTTATCCTTCATCATTTCCTACCATGATGTAGTAGGAGCATGGTAGACCACATCATTTAAGTAGCAAGCTATTCCTCCCCTTTTGCACAATCTGCAGATGAGGCATGGAAAGGGGAGGGTCTTCCTTCCCTTCTCATTTTTCTTGAAATGTTTCTTTATCTCTAGGAAAATGATTTGGGAAAGGTTGAATGGTAACTTCCCATTCAAAGTAGTGCATGCTTGAGCAAATAAAGTAGTGACTTTGGTAGGCCTCATTGTTGGATTTAGTTGATGAGCCATAATTTTGAAGGATGCTCTCTCTACCTTGGTGAGAGCACCATACTCCTTGTGATCTACCTTATAGCATTGTTGCACCCATTGTTTCTTCACCTTAGGATCTACTTACATTGAAATCTTAGCTAGCTTGGCCCTTGTGTTTGATAACCTAAGGGCCTTTGCAATGTCTTTAATGTCAAAATTAAAGATCTCTCCCATATACAATTCTCTGTAATGTCTGGAGATTGTCAATTGTTCCAGAATAAGTAGGTCTCTCACATATACCATTCTCTCCTGTTAGAGAGAATGGGCCACACGGGAGTTCCCTATAACTTTGTATGGGCCTCTTCTGATGCCAGCTCTAAGAAGAATCCAAGGTTCAACTCTTGAAGAATGGAACTTTGGACCTCCTTAGTCCTAATCTTTTTCAAGCAAGCCTCTATGAGAGTGACTTCTAGGCTAGGCCTTAGCCTAGGGACTCATCTTGTTTGGGCTAGCCTATTTGAGCTGTGGGAATCTAGCAAATAGATTCCACTTTAGGCTCCTCCCAAAGGGGTCTTGTGGCATAATTCACTTCAAGTGCATGTTCTTGGAGCTATTGTGGTTGTTGTTGCTAGTCCCTTCCTCCTCTAGGTTACTTCTCCTAGCTTGTAAAGATCCTCCTACATATGGTCCTCAATTTGGTATCATCTATGATCATAGACATAATCCATGATTAGCTTTTACTTCAGAAACCTTCAATTATTTTGATACCTTTCTTGTTAGATTGGGTTATGTTTCATTTTTTAGGTGTTAACAGTTGGTCATTACAATACTTAGTTGTGATCTTAGCTAGTTCAATTATTTAAATATTATTTTATTTTTGTATATTAGAGTTTATGTTATTATCTTAACCATGTATGATGATTGATTTTAATATTATTTTAATGGGTTGATCATGGGGAGTTTGAAAAATTTCAAAAAAGGTTCTACCAAAAACCAAAGGTTTATGTCCCCTATGAGGTAGTACTCACCTTTAGTAGTGTGAGGATCAAAAAATGGATGAAATTGAGTTAGCAGTTGAAAATTTATGATGCTTAAAGGATGCTTAGGCTCTAAAAAATTACAAAAACTCCTCTTGGTCATCTGGAAAATGATGCAAAATGAGCTAAGTTCTACATGTATTTATACTATTTTTGTGCTATGTTAATGAGAATGTGTTGATGGGGTTGCATCGACTAAACCCACTGCATTAACAGGGATGCATCCACATAGTCATACTTGAAAATTTTGTACAGAAGGAAGAAGAGGAATTTTTGATGAGTTATGAGATGAAATAAGATCCCAAAGAAAACTAGAAAGATGTAGAATGATAGAAATAACATAGAAGAGGGTGATGTTGGCTCAAGAAAGAAGGTTTAAGCAGATTTGGATGAATTCAATATGTTAAAAATAGGGCACAACTGGACATTTGAATGTCAAGTGATGGGATCAATCTCATAAACACCTAATGAATAGGAATTTTAACTTAGGTAGACCACAAGGAGTGTAAGTGGATCCTCCTCAAAGCAGGCTTATGTGTTTAATTCCCTTGTGTGCTCTCATCACAAGGAGTCTATATGCACCAAGGATGATTAATGGTTGTTCTAAGTTAAAATCTAGATCAATAATAAATCATCTAAGGATTATATGATCACCACAACAAATATATCAATTGACTAAGATATGAGGTAGTGGGTTAGTATGTTATGGATTGAGAATGATGGTAGTAGAGAGAGAATGATAGGTGATCTGTATCTAGGTTATATGTGATTCTTGCGAAGTTTGTAATTAGGATGATTTGCTACCATCCCATTCTTAATCAAGATCAAGTGCATTCCACTTGTAGTGACTTTGCATTAACATATCCATTCCTTTGACTAGTAGGAGTTGATGACAATTCCCAAAGGACAACCACCACTTTGGGAGAATAAGGAAGATAGAAAGGGCCTTAGTTAGAGGGGTGTCTTTGTGCATGGTAACATGTCTTTCCAACCTCATAATCAATGCTTAAATGTATCTAAGGAATGTGCTCTGAAATCTTGTGTTTATGTTTTTTTTTTCATAGGAACCATACCATCCAAAGACATACTTTCTTTTATTGTTGACAATAGAAGTAGTGATATATAAATGGAGAAAAGTTACAAAACTTGTGCAAGAAGTTGAGGAGAGGATGCAGTAAGTTCCCTTGAGGTCACACCCTTTTCCATTCCTTCTTGGTTTGGTCCAAGTCCATTTGGCAACAAGATCATTGGTTACTTTTAGTTGCAATGTGGAAGGACCTCATGCTCCCAAGATGTAAAGCCTTTGTAGAATGGATGGATGTTGTGGATCCATTACTTGATACTATAAGAAAATTAACAATTTGTTAATAGAAGATATAACCTAGAGATGAAAATTTGGCCATTTAGCAAATTAATCATTATATTAATAGTTGCATTCTTTAACTTCCAGTATTAATAGCAGTATTGGCAAAATCAAAGATTCCTATAAAACAAGATAAATACTAAAAAGGAGGATGAAAGAAAAAGAGAAATATAAAATAATTGATAAAATAATCAAGAAAATGAAAAACATATGAAAAATAGTATAAAATAAAAAGGTGAGAAATTGGATTAGTCCTTGTAAGATGTTAATATGGATGACCATCTTCCCCATGACTAATTTGAGAGGGGGAGATCTAAAAAATAGAGTGTGCTTATTTAGAGATATTAGTGTTGCTAGTTACTCTAGGTTCTAGGAATGGCTTCATGTGTTTGATGCTGGCTAACAATCATTTTTTTTGGGATGTGAAGGATGGTAGATGGTCATGGCACCGGAAGGAAAAGTTGCATGAATGATATAAGTTCCTTCCCATAGTGTTTGAAACTTAATATGTTATAGTACATGCATGGGATTCTAGTAAAAAATCTTATCACCTAGTTGGAATTTAATTGTTCTTATTCATGCATCATGATGTTGTTTGGCATGTACCTTGTGCACTTCATTCATTATTATGGCTACTTTTCGATTTTCATCTACCATAATTAGTGTCATTAAGATTCTCATTGTGCTAGTTTGAGGTCAAGGTCAAGCTCAAAAGTGATTGAGAGTGTACATAACTCAACTTGAATTGGAAGTTTAGGTATCTTTCTGTACAACAACTTATAAGAAGAGTACCCTATAGGAAATTTTTCAAGTGGATCAATAAGCCCATAGAGCATCATTGATTTTTGTGCTCTAGTCCTTCCTATATTTGCTTATTATTCATGTTAGTATTCAAGTTATTTCCCTATTGGTAATTTTAGCTTAACCATTAGCTTGCAGATGATAGAAGTTTATGAGCTTATGTTGCACCCCTAAGTGTTGCATTAGCTTTTGAAAAGTAGTCCTTGTAAAATGAGCTTCATTATTAGAAATACGTGTCCTTGGCACATCAAACCTATTTACCATATTTTTTGGAAAAATTGTGCTGTAGTAAAAGATGAACAATCAATGACAACTATAGCTTCAACCCACTTGGTGCAATAGTCAATAGCTACAATGATGTATGCCTTTCGATTAGACATGAAAGTGATGGATCCCATGAATTCAATGCCCTAGAGGTTAAAAGGCTCCAATTGCTGGACCTACTACTAGGGCCCTTTCATTTAGGCTATCATTCTTCCATCTCATTGGTAGCATTTACATGAATAGGAAAAATGATGGATGTCCCTAAAAATAATTAGCTAGAAGTATCTTGCCATGAGGATCTTCATGACCATCCTCCTACCAACATAATGGCCCCCACAAGGACATTCATAAGCATCATGGAGGATCTATAGTTAATTAGCATTAGGCATACACCATCATACCAAGTCATCAACACAAACCTTGTAAAGGTTATCTTAGATTTCCATGTAGTGTTTTGGCTTAGTAAAGAAACTATTATTTCTTCTTGTTATCCCATGCTTGTGGAGTCTTGTCAGTGAGAAGATAGGAAAGGAAATCAACATACCAGTTGGTACCCCTAGAATTTTGAACATTAAGGAACTTGGAAAAGAGGAGTTCATATAACAATTGATTAGATAAATATTCCTCATCCTCCTTACCATTCCATCACAATCGAGATAAGTGGTCAACAACCACATTCTTAGTTCCCTTCTTGTCCATCATTGTAAGGTCAAACTCCTACAAAATTACCAATCACTATATAACACAGGGACTCACCACTAGCTTGTTTATTAGAAAATGGATAGCACTATGATTTGTGTGCATAAATATTTTTTTATCCAAGAACATAGTGCCTAAATTTTTCTAAGGAGTACACCACCATTATGAGCTTCTTCTCAGTGATGGTATAATTCAGTTGTGTACCAAAAATGCTTCTATTCATACAATGGATATAGTATGGATGTTTTTTATCATCCAATTGTGTGAGCACCATTCTTAATACATAATTGGATGTATTTTTCATGATGTGAAAAGATGTGGACTAATATGGATCATGTAGAAAAGGAGTTTCTATGAGCTTTTATTTCAATTGCTGGAATGCATGCTTGCATTCCTTGGCCCAATCAAAGGATGTATCCTTCTTGGTTAACTTCACTAGTGGCTTGGTGATTTTGGAGAGGTTCTCAATAAAGCGTGGATAGTAACTAGTGTGTCTAAGGAATGACCTAACATATTTTACTATTTTAGGTTATAGGTGATTCCTTAGATGAAACATACTTTCTTCATATTCACCTTGATCTCTTTTTCTAAAATTTTGTGCCCTAAGACTATGTCCTCTTGAACCATCAAATGGATTTTTTGTCAATTGAACCTTAAGTTCATCTCCATGCAACGTTTAAACACTTACTTGAGATAGTACAAAGCTTGTTTAAAATTGGTATCATAAATGAAGAAGTCATCCATGAAGATCTCCACTCTACTACCAATTTTCTACTAAAAATGATAAGCACTAGGCATTAGAAAGTAGTAGAATCATTGCACAACTGAAAGGGTATCTTCTTGTATGAAAATGTCTCCTAGGGACTTGTGAAGGTTGTTTTGGCCTAGTCCTCTAGTACTATTTAAATTTTGTTATAGCCACTATAACTATCCAAAAAACTATAGTCACCATAGTTTACAATAGTATCTTTAAAAGTTGCCATGTTTAATAGCCTATAGTTTATGTAGACCCTTAATTTACCATCTTTCTTTGGTACAATAACAAGTGGACTAACCCACTCACTGTCTGCAATGAGATAAATGACTCCCACCTTAAGAAGTTATTTAATTTCATCCTTAACAACTTGCTTAAGCTTTTGATTCAACCTCCTTTGTGGCTGCCTTTGTGGTTTGATGGAGGAGTCTATGTAGATCTGATGCTAACATATCTATGGATCTATTCCCATTAGTTTGTGATATGACTAGCCAAAGGTTGTGGATCATTTGTTCATTACTATCAGTAGTTTCTTCTTTAGTGCTTACGCAAGATTGACATTTATTATTACCAACTTGATGTTATCAAGATAAGCATATTCTAAATTATCTAGTAAGGTCTTAAGTTCAATGGGATCCTATTTAAAATAATATGGGATTTTCAACTATCCCAAATGCATCTCAGTCTATGCATGGGAGAGTTGGCTATGGATATGCTTTATTACATCTATGTAGTTAATGTAAGCACTTGTGAGGCTTTTTATTGGTCCCATGCATATTTTTGATTTTGCCCCACTATCTGTTGTTAGCCATTGGACACTTTCCTATTTTGTGGCCATTGCATACAGGTGCTTTTGAATATTGGACACCTTGACACACTTATTTCATGCTTTAATGGATGTACTTTTTATGGTCCATATATTTTACACATAATGGCATCTTGTGTCACTATATGTGATGCATGGAACTCACTTCTTCTCTATTTTTTTTCAAATTTATTTTCCTTGAATATTTTCAAGGAAAGATCTCAAATCCCCATCTTGGAATCAATGATACTAAGCCAAGCCCTTTCCATGATCATGGGAAATTCAATTTTACAATTATCCCGTTAGATCACTAAGAAAGTAATGGGATAAGACCACCTCCAAACTATGGTTACTATGTCCTCTAGTAATCCCAAAGGGACAATGATGAAGTGATCTGAAAGCTCCACTCTGATGTTACATTTCTTTAGTGGAGGAAGGTTCTAGGTCTTATACATTTCTTGATAAATCAAATTTACTCCAGAACTCAAGTCTAGTACAACCTTGCATAGATCATTCTTTGCTATATACAAATATATAAGGGGACTCCTAGGATCAAGTCGTTTCCTAGGAATGTGGCTAGCCTTAATCCAATAGATGATCACATGGGTCAACATAACAGTGTGGACATTAGAGGTTTTTTGGTTTGAAGGAAGCTCAAGGATAGTTTCAAAACTGGTAGATGCAAGGTTAGTTTTGTAGGTGTATATGAGGATTTTGGTGGACTGTTGATCCTGATGAAAGCCATCTTTCAATTTTTAGGCTCAAAACCACTCAAATGGTTATTTGACTATAAGTTAACAACCCTTATGGTATTTCTTTACTATAGTTATGATGGAATTTCTTGTTGCATAGATGAAGCAAGTGGTAAACAAGTAATATTAGATGGTGCAAATTTCAGTGATGGATAGAAATGAGGATAAGCAAAGGGAGAATTAGATCACAAAGTATGGGTTTGATGATATTCAAGAGGGTATTAGTGATGAATGAAAGGAGTATGGCTTGTAGAGCCACAAGGAGATACAAGCTATTGGACATAATACCCATAGGGATCCAACTATCGATAAGTGTATTATTGTCATGGTGGTGGCATCCTCCATAATTGTTGATTTTTCCACTACTAATATTGCTTCTAAGGTTGAGGTGATACTCCACTTGGATAATACTGTATTTGATGAAACTACTACTTATGATTTTCTTATAGATAAGGCAATCTCCTGAGTGGTTGCTTTTTCATAAATTTTGGATTCAAAGCATACACTCCAAATTCTTGTAGATGAAACAACATAGGAAAACATCACTTGGAATGTTCGTATTGGCAACCATCACATCTATCATAATCTATTTCAAAATCTACAACCTCATCAATCATTGCAACCTTACCTTTTTGTGGATAATATTCATTTTCTATATCATTCTTTCTTCTTCTGTTTCATGCACTACTCCCTTGATCTATCTTCTTCTTATAATTTTTAGAATTGTTTGGAGCTTCACATCTAAGGAGTTTCACATTTTGTCCACCTTAGCCGATATCTTAGAGACAAACTTTTATATCAACAAGGTCTTTCTCTACATCACTTCATCTAGTGATGCTTCCACCTTTGGATCACAAAAACGTGCCTTCCTCTTGCAAATGGAGGGATCTCTATTGTATTCTTTTACACTCTCTTATTTTTCCAACTCCCCTTCTTCTTTGTTCACCTACTTTATTAGCCTTTGGATATGATGGGCTCTCATATCAGAAAGTCTCTGTTGAGCATAGACCCCAAGAGTTTCTTATGTTTTGTTTGGAAGACCATCTATTATATGGCAAAGTTTCTTCCTTTGAGAGAATTCATGGCATAGTCATTCATGCAACAAAGTGTAGTACATGCTTAGGCCTATGCTTAAGGACTCATGATTTTCTTTCTTCCATCCTTAAATCTATTTCCTCATGTTGAATACTCTAGAGTACATTTGGTATTTTTCATTAAATAGTTCTAACATTGTACTCCATCGATGAATGGATTCCAATTCCAAGGACTGGTACTAACTTTATGCTTCTTTTATGAGTGTCCTTAGGAATGATTTCAACTTCTACCAGTCATTTTCAATGTTTTGTAAGACACAAGCATCATGGAAAACTTGTAGATAATATTGTGGATCTGCTTTATATTCCCCTTGAAACTTGAAGATATTATTCATATCCAACTATTTAATCTTGCTATTCTTTTGATGCCTGGTGGGAACACTAACTACGTTTGAAACATTCAACATATTTCTAGTTCATCATTGTCATCACATCCATGGTGACCCCTATTATGACCATGCTTCCTATGGTGAGTTCTGCTATGTCTCCTTTCTTAGTGATGTTCTTGTTCCTCTTTTGGTCGACCTTCATCTTGGGTCCTATCATTATGATGGGACCTCTTATCATCTTCATCTTGATTTTGATCACCTCTATCTCTATCTTTTCCATGGATCCTCTTATTAGAATTTATTAATGAGGATGATGAAGATGGAGGACTAGGAGAATAGTGCCTTCTAGTCCTTCTCTTTCTATCCTAGTCCTAACCCTTTTTCTTATCTTTTTCCTTCTCCTTGTCATCCTTCTTGTCCTTGGATGAATGACTTAGAGACTTGTCTTTTGAAGCTTCTTGGCCTTTGAACCTTGTCTTCCCTTCACCAAGGTTTTCTACGGTTGATTGCAACCATTGGTGAAAGGGGTTCTTCTCAAAGAAAGAAGGAGAATCTGTATATTAAGAGTGGCCAGAAAAGAAATCCTCATCCTCTTTATGTGGCTATAGGAATAACAATGTTAAGATTCATTTTTTCCTAGAGGCTTCATAGTGGGCATCCATGCATTTATCTTTTTGAAGCTGAGCTTGTATAGGCTAGTAGTTCCTAGAGACTTTCTCTATGCTTTCATACTTAAGCTTGGCTATTTCAATATCTGATCTCATGAGTTGGTTCATAAGAATGATGGACCGATCATGAGGTAACACAATGCTACCATCCATATCTCTCCATTGTAGCTACTCATCCTGATAAAGAATGAAGTGAAGTCCAAATAATAGGAATCTGAATGGACGTAGATGACTTTTAGCTATTAAGGCTTATCATCAGTGATTCTCTGCATCCTTTCTTATTGTCTTTCTTATTGCCTATTGGACTTGTTCCCATGTGATGGAAATTCATTCCTATGAGTAGAAGCCATTTCAATGATGTATCTTTAGTGTGCCTTGGAATAATGTTGTTGTTATTATTAAATGGATGAGATATAGTTCATTATGTTCTCCTATAATTCTTGTACATGAATTTACTAGTTAATAATATTTAGAGCACTTAACTAAACTAAGTTCTTAGAAATGAAGCCAATGATGAGAGGTAGGTATTCCCTATATCCAACCATGTTAATCACAAGCATTTACTAGGGATTCAGTCAAATTTTATAGACTTAGTTACCTAAGTGGCTCATATTCCTAAGTATTGAATTGTGTAGTTACAAGATTGTTATCTTCTTAATTCACACTTGTATTTATCTATTTGTATGGTTAAGGCATAAGATGTATATCTTTGTAATTATTTTTTAACATAGTTTTCTTCTAACAGCTAGATGATTAAGGTTGAATAATTAGTTATCTAACTAATCAACTAGTTCATTAACTAACTATCCTAACATGGAGTATACGTTCCCACTTGTTGTACACATCCCGAACTAGTATAAACACTACTAGGTTACTAAGTGGCTATTACTAGGCATACCAAATGCCCACAACTAGGATTACCAAGCATTAATATGTTATGCTCACATATTTAAGACTAATTATATTAACTATTTGATAGCATAAATGTAAAGGACATGGAAAGTAAAGTACATAAATAAAATAGTAAACTAATCTATGTACTATAATGGATATAGGAAATCTCAATTTTATTGTCCATCATGCCAATGCATTCAGGTACATAAGCACTCAAATAAAACATTGTACAATCTCATAAATCTATACTACGGGCACTTAGAGGAAAAATATTCTATCTTTGGAGGAAGAAAACTACAAGGGTTTAGCTAATACTAAGATTGAAAAGGTACCATAAATGTGAGGAGTGCACACATTTATATAGGTAGTGACTACGTTAGCATCAATGTATCTATGTTAATGCATCCTACAATGCATCAATGGGGATATGTCGATGTAGTCTTTCTTATAGATGTTTCAATAGAAATCAATGCTAATTCCAAAAAAGAACCCCTTGGATTTAAATATTTATCAAAAACTCTAGAGAATTTGTTTTTTGTTAATAGCAAGCCAAGAATCATCAGTCTCATCCTTAGTAAGGAAAAAAGAGAAGTTGCTAAATTTTTAAATAAATAGTCAACAACCTTTGCCTAGTTATATGATGAATTGACTAAAATAAATTCACGCATATGTTAGTAGTAAATCTATATAGATTCCACCATCAAAACCAAAAGCAATCACAGAGAGGGTTAAATCCAAAGCTGAAATAAGTTATCAAAAATGAAGTTGAAAAACTTCTTCAAGTAGATTTGTCTATCATGTAGTAGATAGTAAGTGAGTAAGTCCACTTGTTATTTTTCCAAAGAAATGAGGACAATAGAGGGTCTTTATTGGCTTGATGATGTTGAATATGGTCACATTCAAATATCATTTTCCATTACCATTTATGGACCAAGTATCGGATACAATTGCATATCATCATTACTGTAGTTTTTTGATGGGTATAGTGATTATAACCAAATCAGAATTATACTAGAAGACCAAGCTAAGATAACTCTCATAAGTCCTTGGGGAGCCTTGGCATATAAAAGATGCCCTTTGACCTCTATAATGCTCTTGCAACTTTCCAATTCTTGGTATTAAACATCTTTTAGTAACAAATTGGTAGTAATGTAAAAATATTCATGGATGACTTCTCCACCTATGGTACTAACTTTGAATAGGCATTGGAACATCTTGAGTAAGTGCTCAACTGATATGTAGACATAAACCTACCACTCAACTGGCAGAAAGCCATGTCATGATCCTAGATGTCATTATCTTGGGGCATAGGATTTTAGGAATAGGAATTGAGAAGAACCTTGAAAAAGTAAGGTTCATCTAAGGAATAACTAGATAACCTTAAATAATCAAAGATGTGAGGTCATTCCCTGGTCATATAGGTTACTATCAGTTCTTCATCGAAATTTTTTCTAAAATCATCAAATCACTAGTAGAAATCACTAAGAAGGATGTAGTCTTTGAATGGACCAAGGAATATGAATAAGAATTCTAACATTTAAAGTATAATCTTGTAGAAACTCCAATTCTATATGTCTCAAATTGGTCCAAATCATTTCATATCATGACAGGCACATCTAATGATGCCTTGGGAGTAATGCTTACATAAATGGATGATAAAAAACATCAATATTATATCCATTATGCAAGCAAAAGAATTTTGGGTACACAACTCAACTATTCCACCATTGAAAAAGAACTCATGGTAGTGGTAGATGCCTTAGAAAAATTTAGGTACTGTGTGCTTAAATATTCAATCTTTGTGCACATGGATGATAGTGCAATTCACTTCCTTATGAACAAACTAGCACTAAGCCCTAAGGTGCTTGATGGTCTTGTAAGAATTTGATCTCACCATGGTGGATAGAAATGGGACTGAGAATGTAGTTGTAGATCATTTGTCTTAGTTAAGATGAGATAGCAATTATAAGGAAGAATCTTTATTTGATCAATTACTAGACGAGCTCCTCTTAAGTCCATCAAAGTTCATGAACCAAGGGTCACAAATTGGTATGATGATTTCCTCTCATATCTACTCATACATGAGACTCCTATGAAATGGGATCATAGAAAGAAACAATAGTTTCTTCACTAGATCAAACATTACATGGAAATTGAAGGCAACCTCTACAAGGTTTATGCTAATGACCCAGTACAATGGTGTGTACCTAATGTAAATCAATTGAAAGTTCTCCATGATGCTTATGAAGGTCCTTGTAGGGGCCACTACGTAGGAAGGAGAACAACCACAAAGATCCATATGGTAGAATACTTTTGGCCAACAATTTTCAAGAATGCTCACCATTTCTTGTGTTCATGTGAAAGGTGTCAACAAGATCAAGGAATGTCCACCTAAATAGACAGATATTAATATTGGATTCAACCATTAGAGCCTTTTGACCTTTGGGGGATTGACTTCATGGGATCCATTGCTCCCAATGCCAATAGGAAAGCCTAAACTATAGTTGTTGACTACTATACCAAGTGAGCTAAAGTTGAGTTGTCTTGATTGCACATCTGCTACTATAGCATGATTTTTTCAATAACAAGTGGTAAATAGGTTTTGTGTGCCTAGAACAATAATTTTAGATAATGAAACACATTTCATAGGTTTCACTTTTCACAAGTTAATGTAATGCTTAGGTATGCAACATAAACTTACAACCCCTTATCATCCTCAAGCCAACAGCCAAGTTGAGGTTACCAATAGGAAATCACAAGAACTCTAATGTGAACAATCAATAGATATAGGAAAGATTAAGGCACCAAACTTGATGATGCCCTCCCTATGAGTTAGTGTGCAGAAAGTTACCCAAACTTTTAATTCAAATTGAACTTTGTACACTTACAATTGCCTATGAACTTAACATAGCCATTAACCTAGCATCAAAAGAATGACTCATGATACTTAACATGCTAGATGAAAACTGAAAAGTAGCACTAATGATGAATGAAGTGCACAAGACACATAATAAATAACATCATGAGTCATGGATAAGGAAAGTTACACTCAAGCTAGGAGACAAGGTTCTCTATTGGAATTCCATGCATGTACTACAATAAACTAAGTTTCAAAAATTAGGGGAAAGATTTTACATTATCCATTCAAATTTTCCTTTTGGGGCTATGATAATTTATCATCCAACAAGACCTCATAAGTACATGTTAGTTAACATCTAACAACTTAAACCATTCATAGAATTCCAAGTAACCACCAACAACATGAACACCTCTAATCAAGAACAAGCATGCTTCATTTTCCAAATCTCATTCTTCCAACTTAGTTATGGGGAAGATATCAATTTACCATAAATCTTAATAAGGATAAAGTATTTTTCTTATTTTTATTTGATGATTTTATTTATATGTTTTTCCTTGATATTTTATTGATTACTTAGATATTTTCCTTTTCCTGTGTTATTTATTATTCTCTTACCGTTTTATTGTTATTTTCATTTTGTTTTATTTTACTCAAAATCTTAGATTTTTTTCCATTACTATTACAAGTTTTGGAAATTGTTAAATGTAACTATCAGAATTATGATTGATTAATAAAAGATAAATTTTGTCCTTGAATTATGCTTTTTTTTTTACTAATAGTCTATCAATTTTATGATGGTATTAGGAATGAATTCATGACATCCACCCATTTAATCCATTCCATGTGGAATTTGCATCATGGAACCATGAAGATTCTTTTAAATTCAAACTAAAAAGTAACATGTGAACTTGTTGCCCAACAAACTAGGAAAGGCTAAGTGGAAATGGAAAAGGATCTGAGCTCAAGGGAATTTGTTGTATTCTTTTCTTAACTTCATTCTTAAGTTCTATGATTCCTCATTCATATATCATCAGTCCTACTATCAACCATAAAAAGAAGCATGTCTTTTCATGGTGTGATTCCCATAAAAAAATAATAACAATGATGGAAATTCAAAGCACACCCCTTAGACAATTTCATTAGCTACAAGCGCTAGTTATGGGGCTAGAAAGACATATTATCCATGCCTAAATTCATCCCTCTAACTAAGGCCCTACCTACTTCCTTCTTCTCTTTTCTTATTTTCTTAGAGTAATGGTTGTTTTCTATGGTTGTCATAGGCTCTTAATGGTATAAGCGGAGGAATATGTTAATGCAATGTCACTATAATTGAGATGGAATTAGTCTAGACATGGAATAGATAGGTATTGAATCATCTTAATCACATAGTTCACCAAGGATCTTGTGTAACTAGGATGTAGATTACCTATCCATTGTTCTCTATCTATCATTCACTTACTCCACCATCTACCACCTCATTGTCTCATATCATGATAAATTGATAGTTCTATTTTCTAGTCTGCATAATCCTAAGATAATTCCTCATATGAGTATGGAATTTAACTTAAAACAATCATTCATTATCCTAGGTGTCTACGAACTCCTTGTGATCATGTTATGCAAGGGCATATTAGGCATACGCCTGCTTTGGGGAGGATCCACTTACATCTCTTTTAGTCTATCTTAAGTTGAATTCCCTAACCATAGGTTGATTGCATACTCGATCATCTCAATGGCCTTGAACATCTAGTTTTTATACCATTTTAGCATCAAATCATCCTCCAATACCTCATCCCATGCACTCTAATTAATTCTATTTGGTGAACCATACCCTCTTTCATGTTGTTGCTCTGATTCTCTAGCTTTTTGACTTCCATGTGGCTCTTATTTTGACCCAAAACTCAAACACAATTCCTCAATATTCCAAGTGAAAAATATACCTACAAATAAGTGTGTTGATGCATCTCTATTGATGCATTTGGATGAGTTAATGTAGCCCCATCAATGCATCCCCATTGATGCATAACAAAAATACTATATATACATGCAATACTTAGCTTATTTTCCAGCATTTTTCCAAGCACATGAGGAGTTTTTGCCTTTTTTAAGAGCTCAAGAGCCATCCAAGAGCCATAAATTCCATGCTACTTACTCGATTTTATCCATTCTTTGATCCTCAAGCTACCAAGGGTACACTTTATGTCATGGAAGCATCAAAAGCTAGGGTTTTATAGAAAATTTTTGGGAAATTTTTCTAAATCCCCATGAATAAGATATTAAAATAATATTAAATTAATGATCATAATAGATAATATCAATAATAATACTTCATTAGAACATAAATAAAATAATATCATAAGCCAGAAATCACTAAACAAGGACTTAATGATGGAACCCCAACATCTAAATAATAAACATAACTCCATCAAACAAAGAAAGGTATCCAAAGGAATAGAGGTTATGCCTAAGAACTAATCTTGGGTTATGTTATGATTGCATATGGCATCTAAAATATGATCATAGTCATAGGGTTATCACAACCTAGGGAAAAGCAACCATGATAAGGAAGGGATCAATAACAATAGTGACAATGATCCCAAGAGCAAGTAGTCGAAGCTACTCATGCTATTGAACACCTACAGGAGGAGCATGAGGTGGAATCTATCCAATATATTCCTATAGCAAAAATAGGTCAATCCAGACAAGATGAAGTTTAACCTAATCTAGAGAACACACTTACATAAACCTACCTAGAGGAAGGTTCAAAGTAAGGAGATTTAGAGCTCAATTCTGCAAGAGTTGAACTTTGGACCATTCTTGGAGCTGGCACTAGAAGAGGTTTGAACCTAACTACAAGGGTCTCCACTATGGCCCATTCTCTCCAATAGTGAGGAATGATCCCTGGGGGAAACCTACCTCTTCTAGAACAACTAACAAGGAGATGCCAATGTTAGAATAAAGGACATCACCATCTCCTAATCAGTTAAGGCATAGTAGAAGCTCTTGAATTGTCCAATGCTAGGACAAAGTTGGTGGAGATCTCCACCTAAGTGGATCTAGAGGTGAAAAAGGAGTGGATTTGGTAATGCTATGGAGTGGACCACAAAGAGTATAGTGCCCTTACTAAGGTAGAGCATGCATATTTTAAAATCATGGCCTATCACCTCAATCAATTGGTGAGGCCTAGTAAGGTCA
Source organism: Gnetum montanum (assembly GCA_015680685.1). Taxonomy (NCBI): domain Eukaryota; kingdom Viridiplantae; phylum Streptophyta; class Gnetopsida; order Gnetales; family Gnetaceae; genus Gnetum; species Gnetum montanum. The sequence continues at coordinate 116,352 of MNCI01010956.1, forward strand.
CAACCTTTTCTATCTGAGCATGTGCAACATTGAGTAGGAAATTCTAGTCAATTTACCTTAACTCATTATCCTAAAGATTGAAAAACATTTTAAGGAAAATGAGAAGTATAGGAAGATACTTTTCTTTTGGTGCTTAGCTAAAAAAAACTATATAAATTAGGAAGCATATTTTGCTACTCAAATGATATAGTCCATAGAACTCCTACCGCATCTTGAAAGGAGATGATGAAGGATAAAACTCTGGCCAAACTTTAAGAAGAGGAGCAATCATCACCACCACCACCACCTAAAGCATTGGAGACAATACCAGAAATGTTGGAAAATATAGAAATACTATGAAAATTTAGAGAGCAACTACTACAACAATAATAAGCCGCTAGAAGTGATGAAAAATCTTCAATCTAATGTCTAGCTATGAGCCATCTAAACGAGGTCACAAGGGTCATTAACTGGCTAGATAGTGGAATGATACTATTGTTCTTAGCACAATGGAACCAAACACTTGTCCACTCCAATCCTAATACCAGAGAAGTTGCTATGTCCATTTGAGGACAAGCATCTCATGAAATTTCTAGAAATGTAGCAACCTTCTTTGTCATGCTAGAAGAAGGTGAAGGAGTAATGGTCCTAATCATGTCATACAAGGGCCAAGAGACAACAGCAAAGGTGGTGGAAAACTGCATTGGAGAATCTCTATGTACTCTTGTTGCATTTGTCCCTAATATCACTATGATGGAATATGTGCAAGCATCAACAAGAGTAAGGAGTAGAAGGATGAACACTATCTAACATAAGGAGACATTAGAATGACTGGTGGGGACTAGGCAACCGATTTCAAAGATCTTTGATATTCCGAAAGATACATCAACCACTCAATCATAGCTACTAGAGAGGTGGGACAAGCTACTTATTGTCAAGGCATAACCAAAGGAGGCCACTACCAGTAATCAATGTTTAATCATCAAAGTTGCTAACCTTAGAGCTCTACTCTCGAATCCTTTCATTCTTAGGCTAGAACTCATAAGGAATGAAGCTTTTCAATAGCTTTAACAATAATATAAAGATGTTGAAAATGTAAAGAAGATGATAATCTTTGAGGTATCACTATCAAAATCCATGGCCAACAATATTGATTATGACCTCTTTTAAGTTTGCAAAGAAAACTTGGGGGTAACTCATAAGAACCATCACCTGTGAAATGTTGAGAAATAGAAAGATCAAATAGTGGAGTTTATTCTCCACTAGTAGGAACAACTTGCCAAGGTGAACTTGGATATAAGAAAGTTGGCTACAGAAAATAGAAATCCCTCAATGGAAGAGGTTTAGATCCTTTTCCAAAAGACTACAATTGAGGTCGCCACCTAGAAGAATGAAGCCCTAAAGTATGAAAGAGTGAAAAATCATTAAAGAAATGAGGTCAGAATGCTTAAAGATATCAACAAGAGGGAAATCAAGTTAGCCAAGGTGATGGTGAATGAGGCCATCTAGCAACTCTAATAGAGACATGATAGATGGCATCCATCTTTGATGAACTCAACACATGACACTTGGCAACATTGAGGATGAAGAGGCCTAAGATAAAACTATATAAACAAGTGGCCAAGTGGCCAACTCTTATCTTCTTTATAAAGCAAAGTTCAAGCTTCACAAGAAATCCAAATAAAGTTAAAAGTGGCCAACACAAAGTTTGAGGTTGTCAAGAGCACATTCACTGATCAAAGAGCAAGCTGTCCAGCAACAGATAATACAGGTATTTCACACATTGTGCATGTTAAGATGGTTTACATGGATTTATGGGTGTAACGGAGAATAGAGGAACTTTATCCAGGAAAGAGCTATACTGAAGAACATGCACAGAATCGAGGAACCTGGGAATGTAGAGAAAGAAAACAATGAAAGTACAGTGCTGATTTTTGTTTAGCAAGTGAGGTTGGGTCCAGGGTTGACATCCAGAGTTGATAAGAAATTTTGGGATCAAGTGACAAGGTTGTTGACAGTGGGGTTGTTTCCTCCATTGCATTTGCCTCTGTTAATGGCATTGTGGCAGTTGCTGTTTATCAACCACAACCATACAGCCGTGTTCCACGGAACGGGGTCACACAGGCCAGCAAGCACTAGATACCATCACACTACCGCCATTACGTGCACCCAAAAATCCTATTGAAACACCACTAATTTTTGCCTAGCACTTTTAGACAAGAATTAAGCTAAGTCATGTTGCTGCCCAACATGAGTACAGCATGACCAAACTTGGAGGCCTCCAAAATAGCCCCTGATGGCCCATGATTCAACAGGCAAGGTTCCCAGGGGCCCATAGGTGACTGCACCAACTTTCAGCATCTAGAATCAAAAGTTTCAGGTTCAAAATGTTTGGTTTTGGCTAAGTACACTTTGGTTACTTTTTCATACGCTACACAGTGTAAGGATCAGCGTCACCAACTTTTGGAGCCTCGAAATTGAGTCAAAACAGGCCGAAATCAAGCACAAGGATCCCCCATGACCTTCACCAAGGTTCCCAATAGCTCTCAGCCTCTAGAAAATCAAGATTTGGACCTCAAATGTGCCATTTTGGCTTGGTGACACTGGGGTTACTTTTTCAAACGCTGCACAGCGTAAGGATCAGCGTTACCAATTTTTAGAGCCCCAAAACTGAGCCAAAATGACTTGATTTCAAGGGTGCAAGTCATCCTCAGGGTCCACTATTGATAACTATGGGTCCCAGCCTTCAAAAATTCTAGATTTCAGCTCAAAATTGCAAGTTTTGGAGGTCACACTGCAAGTCACGCTGGATGCTAGACAAGCGAGGCAAAGTTAATCCTCCTTGATTTTCTTTGTAAATTTTTATCATTTGAGGGCTTGTCTAAATTGTTTGTATTTTCATGGGCTTGAATGACCCACACGTTGTGAGATACATTGAATCTGGTCAAAAAAGACAAATATCCAACACACATCCAACTCGTGCACAACTATTCAACACAGATACATTGAACTTGGTCAAAGAAGGCAAATATCCAGCACACATCCAACTCGTGCACAACTATCCAACATAAATACATTGTACCTGGTCAAGAATGTAGCTTGCCAACACACATCCAACTCGTACACAACTAACCAAACACAGATACATTGAACCTGGTCAAAGAATGCAACTATCCAACACCCAGCCCAACCCTATAAATACCCTATCAATTCACATAAACTGGGAGGAAAAAATTGGAGAGATTGGCAACTCTGAAGAAGGATAGAATTTGCAATCCTTGGGCACTCCGCAAACCTGATTGTTGGCTTCCAAGTATTTTTCACTTTCATCCCATTTCATCGTCACATCATCGCGTCATATCATTCCTAGGCTAGGCGTTTGACTTGCCATCCACACGTGTGCAACAACGCTTTGACCGGTGAACATTCCTGTTTAAGCAATACAATACAGTTTCATTATTGCCTTCCATTTACATTATTTACTTTGGTTTATGCTTTGTTTACAATATAGCTTTTTTTATGCTCTATTTAAAATTCAATGCGCTCTATTTACATTTCATATTGCTGTTTGCATTCCATTTACATCCCGTTTACGATAACCCCAGCGCTAGCCGTAGCTTACGCTCGGGGAAGTCCTTGGTTGATCTACGTGCAGACCATCCAAGGAACTCTACCTTCGTTTACTTTTCTAGCTTGCCCTCAGGTGAAGGCAAGGTTAGTTGTGGTTGTCCGACGATCTCTCGGTTTCTATTTCCTTTCCAGCCTTACATCGATGATTTAGGTCAGTATAGTTTTTGGCGCTAGAAGGAGGGCCTACTCGCTTATTGTTATTGGTCAAAACATCACTACCTGTCAAAACTCATCCCTCTTGCCCATTTGAGTCTCCTCGTCCCTGTTGATCACATTGAGCTTGTATCATGCCATGCTACAATTGCTTGCCATCCAACTCCATTCATCTACCCCAATCCATTCACGTTTATCATGGAATCTTCCCAAGCCAACCAAGTAACACTAACAATTGCTGACTTTGGGGCTAAAGCTTCAAACCCTGTGACTACTATAGAATCCATAAATGTTATTGAACACATAAATCCTCAAGGACCTACATGCCAATCCCTCAGGCTACAAGGCAAAGGCCTTATTCATGCGACTCTTACCCCTGAACAGTATAATTTTATCTGTGTCAAAATCCAAGCCAACCTACCCATTGATCGTGTAGAGAGGGAAGCTAAGCAAGAATATGAATTCATCCACAAAGGAGGATGTGAGTTTATCCCTTCTGCATTTGACATAATCCCACTATCTAAAAACCATCATAAACTCATATCCTAGCTTCTTATGGCTAGAAGTCAAGCTTTACAACTACCTCCCATAGAGCCTCAAGATGAAGAAGATGACTTTGCATCCCAATCTGAACATGGAGAATCATACCACACCGTTAGCCCCCATGCCCACACAAACCCATTATCCCATGCTTTCCTGGAAGAAATTGTGTTTCCTTCTTCATTTGCAAGCACTCGAGCACCTGTTCCCCATTCCATTCCTATCTTCTCCATGCTCAATAAGATTCACTCTGATGCATCCACTTCCATCATTCCTCCACCAGTGTAGTCCCAACAACTCCTCCAAACCAACGCAGGGTCAATCTTCCAACCTCAAGTAATTGGAATACCATCAGTCATACCAGCTTCCACATCCACCCATTACATACCCCAGGTACAGATTTATGGGGCACCATTGATTACTCCAACCCAACATGTGCAAGGTGTTACCTCACAACCTGTAGTTGGGTAGTGGGCTCCACTGATGGTCTCAGTCCCGAATACCATCCCACCACAACAAATGTTAGCCAAAAAACTTGCCCTTCCACAAACAATGCAACAATTAAACCATTATCATCCACAATCCACTCAATCCACC
>MNCI01010956.1:143398-170736 GCA_015680685.1 Gnetum montanum
ATACACATGAGACTCAATACTTAATGTTTCATTGCAATCTTTTATGCAATTTTTAAGCATTAACAATATTTTGAATTTACATTGTACTTGTTTTATATTCTATATGATATATGAGATTTAATTTTTTAAAAAAGTTAATATATTTAAATTTTCTCTATCACGTCCCTGACCCATACCCACTTTTTTTGAGGCACACATACCCAACACGTTTAGAATCACGAATCCTCGATTCCTCGCTTCCACGAATCGGATTCTTTTGATGCATAGGTTTAAATAAACTAATGGCTTCAAATCATGAAAGGAAAACAAATTAAACATGGCCCCATGGTTAGCATGGGTGATGTTGACATCAACAAGGTTCAATTCTAGTAAGCACTATATTCAGGGAACAACATTAAAACTTCCTTAGGAGCTCGTTAATGTAATCCTATAAGCATATGCATATTTGATTACCATTATCCACCATGCTTATGTGTTTCAGGGTCATATGGATGCCTATCAACAAGTGTGACAAGGAATGCATATTTAAATAATATCAAATATATTTTAACTAACAATTGAGGTGAGTAGCATAGTAGTATGTACTCCAAATAATAAAAGAGAAGTTGCAAGTTAATTTTCTTTATTTTCAAATTTTCTTAGAGAAAACAATTAGAATATTTCACACAAATGCATATTTCTATTTATGCACATCCAATATGCATGCATACATGCTCACATCTTATATGAAGGCTTTACGAACCTGGCAAACTTAGCATATCATCAACGTAATACATTACAATTATCATAAAAGAATATAGGTCCCTGTAAGTGGATTTGAACTTGCTTACAAATAACAAACTCTGTAACGCAAATCCTTATTTCACGAAACTAGCATATTGATTTAAACTATCGATTGGCCAGCCATTGGGTAACTCCTTATGAAAGATCAAGCAGAGCCCCGGCATCATCAGAAGTGAAGTAGAGCACAGGTCAATAATTAGGGATGGCCACGCATGCAAGGATTGTCATAGTCAAGGTTCCAAAGTGAAGGTGAAAGACTCAAACGAAACAGCTTTTTCTTCGTTGTGGCTTTCAAATAGTACAGCTTGCCGAGTATCCAATTCTTCCTGCTTAGAGTCGTAGGGTATAATAATATGAACTCCTCTGATCTGCAACTGCATATTGTGGAATGTGTAACTGAAATTGAAATTATTGAAAGTTTATTATGTCGGAAAGGTCGGCATTATGAGTTTTGAAAATATTATTTACAATTTAATTCAAATATACTTTTTTAAAATTAGGGAAAACAAACGGATTAAATAAACTGGATTCTATGAAGAGATAACAAAGGAATCCATGAATGCTACGTTGCCACATGGATTGGTGTCATCAAGCTACCTCCATTTTAAATCTGGTTGAAGAGAAATGTTATTTAAAATAATAAAGTGTTCTTGATTGAAGTGCTGTAATTGTGATATCTAGCAAAAGTCAATTTGATGCCCCGCACCTGGATCATGTCAATATAACTGAACTACGCCCGTCACTGCCCGGACAAATGACTTTACTATGTAAAATGTTTCAATTCTAAGACGTATTCGTTTCCTACCTAACATTATATTCCATTCTTTCACTGAATCAAACTTTATATTATGATAATATTCTAATTTGTGAAATTTGACATCGGTGAATACAACTGAAACGTACATATTAATTTCTTGAAATAAAACGTTCCTTCCAGAGAATTTCGATTCTTAGAATACTCTCAAACAATCTATGCTCAGACTCCGAAGTCCCAAACGATCATGGTAGGATCCTGTTACGTTCCATAGAGATGAGAAGATAATGAATCTGGTAACATTGCTTTTGCTCACCTTCACGATGATTTTTCACCTAGACTAAACTAACCTCACCAGTTACCAGTTATCCACATGCTATTTTCATCATCATTTAAACCTTGTTTCATCAAAGTGAGGCTCCCTACCGAAGTTTTCTTTAACCGTTGAAGCACACTTTTTCATTTGCCGTTTCTTCTGATTGTTTTCAATCATTTTTCCATTTTTCTTTTGGATCTTTCTTTTAGGGAGTGGCTTTTCAACAATAATGATGTGACAACCTTATATACCTTTATCTTTTTTGCATATGACCAAATTATTTAACATGTTATTTTTGTAGCTAATCCAATTTGAAGCCACATTCGTAAAAGTCTATATTGTGTAGTTTATCTCTTTACATGATAGCTTTTCTATATTGTGTAATTTATCTCTTGTAATGATTGAAATCAAAGCTTTATTACGTCCAAAACTCATAAGATCTATTAGACAAATATTACATTTTCATGAAAAATAAAGATAGACTTTACAAATTGAACAAGCACCAATGGGGGCAACAAAAACAAATCATACATCTTTTGTGTTATAGCAATATAACATTGATTCAAATGGGTAGTCATAGCACAAAAATGTAATACATGTAACTTATCTTCAAGGGCTCTTAACGTGTGCAACCTACAAATGTGCTTTTCTTAGGGGAGTTGAATCCACATTCCACTTTCAATTCTAAGATGATGAGAACTTAAGTGAAGCTCGTTGCTGAGAGATAATGAGCTTCTGCATCTAGTTTATTAGATCTAATATGATGTAAATAAAATTGTTTCTTACCTTCCACACTAGACCACATATCTATAAAGCCTTTTATTTGACTAGCTAATGAATATGCTTAGGAGCAACATCTTCCTAAGAGATATTCCATTTTTTCAATCATTGCATTCTCTGAAAATACCAACCATGGTCTTGTCAATCCTCAAGAATTGCTTTACAAAATTTTCCTTGCCTTGCCTTGAGATATGCAAGCTATGAGTGTATCTAATATTCAACATCAATCTTAGCATTTGCATTTCTACCACATTAATTTAATTTTTTGTTCAAGTCACTTTTATATAGCTCAACATTTAGTACAATATAAAAAAGGATCATCACCTAGAGGAACAATTCTCATCTTACAAAGCATTTAGTATCATATAAAAAAGGATCATCACCTATAGCCACAATCCTCATCCTACAAAGCAAGATTCCGGAAGGGTCGGTGGATGAGAGAAGGCCTAACCTCTTTGAGTGGTTGTGCCTAGACTTTTACCTAGATTTTTGACTTGAGAAACAAGCACCTTACCATCACGTCAAATAATAGTCCCTATTTAGCATCATATAAAATATAAAATAACAAGCCTAATTATTGTTTAGTAAAATTTTCTCTTCCATTTTATTGAGGTTTTTACATCCTATAAAATGCCATCATCCTATTTCTATTTTGACCATCCTACCTCAAATCTACCTCTTATATCTTTATCAATTTCAATATTTGATTGTAGCATTGATCCTAGTAGCAAAACTATTTGTATCTAGGCATTTTTTGAACTTAAACTATTACTTCTGTTTGATCATTTTTTATGCTTTTATTCAAATTAAATGTTATGTATTTTGTCTTAATTCTACTAATTTTTAAAGCTTTTTGTTTCTAGTCCATTTCTTAAGCTTTCCATTTTAAAAGTAATATTTCAAGATGTATTTAACAAAATAATATCATCTATGAATACCATAAACCAAGGGATTTCAATTTGTATTTTCTGAATTAATTCATATATAACAATAAAAAATAACGAATGCTTAAGTGTAGACCCTTGATGTAGTAATGGGAAGATTAGATGTGATTCCACATGATGTTCTAATTCTAGTAATAGCTCTTCCATACATGTCTTGCATTAGTTTACTCTATAGCATTACCAAGCATAATGTTAATTGGCAGAATTATGGTTTCTTTGTCTTTCAAAATGGTGAAACATTTGATAAGAATGCTTCACAAATTTTAGTATGGGATAATATATTGATGGATGGATATAAAATTTATGATTAATTATAGGTTACCACTCAGGCATATAAGAAATCAAATGAAATATACAATTGAATGTATATATTAGTTTTTTGTGTTGATATTTTTCTAACTTTGACACATTGTTTTGCAACTAACCCTTTGAAATAACATTTAAAAAATCTCTATATTTTAGACACTATTGAGGAGTTGTTTCATAATCATGAAATGCTTATTAATTCATAGTTTAAAAAATCAGTTATATTAATACACTATGATCTCTCATCCAGTTCAATTTATACAATTTCATATTCGATTCATCTTCTAACATTATATTGAACTAGATACAAAATTAAATAAATTGTATATTTGGTTAGAAGAACCAAAATTAGATGACTATATGTACCCCCAAGACATACAATCAACATCAAACTTAAGTAGAACTTTTATAATTCAATGCTATCCATTGAAGTCGAACCCATAACAAGAATGTATAATATTATTTTTATATTGATTTTTTCTAATTTAAGTGACACATTATTTATTACTAGTTTTTGTTTTAAATAATAATGAAAACTCTACATAGTTGTTTCTATAAAATAAAAAATAAAAAATGTTGAGCATCAATAGAATATATTATAAACTAATTTTTTATTACTATTTGATGAAGTGTCAAAGTGTTGCATTGACAGGTCCCCGTTGACACGACCCCATCGATGTCGTGTTCCCTGTCGATGGGGCCATGTTGACATAGTCTTTGCTGCATTTATGAGGCCTCATTGACATAGCTTTACAATAAAATCTATAAATATGCATGCTCCTGTCATGTATTAGCATTCTTTGGTCAATAAAGTAGCCAAACTCTTGCAATTTTACTTTGTAGTCTTAGAGAACAATTAGTGAGTGCCCATAGTGTAGATCTAAGTCAATTGTACGATGTCTTATTTGAGTGGCAATGTACCTAAACACATTCCATAAATGGTAATAAGATCGAGATTGATTCTTATTCATTGCAGCACTTTGACTTAGATTAAATTTACTCTCCATGCAATTTATGTTTCATGTACTTAGTTAATATTTACGTTTTCATGCATGTTAATGAATTGGCATAATGAGTGTGACCATTTTTGAGTGTAACCATGTATTTGCTTGGTAATTCCAATAGTGGACATGTGGGTTTAGGATATGTACAACAACCTAGGCATAGACACTCATTGGCTATAGGCTAATTTAGACTTTACTTTCTATTGCTAATTAGTTAAATAATTGATTTCTTTATTGTCATTAGGAGTAGTCTAAGGCGGAAACAACATCAAGAATCATATGCCTTACTTTGGACTAAATAATATGTGACAAAGCTACCACTAATCCAAGTGGGAAGATAGTAAACTATGATCAATACATAACAATCTAGATGATACAACTAGTTCGATCCACGGAATTCGACCGAATCGTGTGTGAACGCTTGTGATTCATATGGTTGGGCGTAGGGGGTACCTCGTGGCTCATCATTGGCACCATTGCCATGGACGGTACTAATTATCTAGATTAGTTATATGCTACACGATCGCTGTAAACACATTAATGATTTATCTTTCAGAAAATATTAAATCACACACATCATTAACTAACGATAATGTCTCTTTCACAAGGAAGTGATAATGCATCGTATGAAGATAACATTCATTGGAGAACTACTGGGATATATATTGAAGAAAATTGGAGTGACCAACCTCATGTAGGGGTTTCATATGTTCATAACCACCCTAATTACACTTAGGGACTACATTCACCTAAGGCAAACAATCCTAGAGGATATGAAGTCCCAGACTAGGGAATGCCTCAAGGTCTAGGACCTCTTCAAAACCTAGAAAAGATACATCAAGGGACCATGTGAAACACTATAGAAGCCATGGAGACTCTCCCCATTCCTCATCTTCCTATTCCTCTTCAACGTCTAGTTCTGACGAAGATGAATGTAGGTATAGAGATTGAGCTCCACTATGGTGTCGAAATAAGGATAGAAATCAAACCCAAGGGCAAAATCAAAGATATCAAAGTGAACATAGACAAAATCATCACAATCAAACAAAGAGAAATAGAAATTTTCACCACAACATGTCTAATGATAGTGAACCCTTATTAGCTATTAAGAGCATGATGTAGATCATATAGGTAATTAAAATACCCCAAAGGCATCACATGGAAAGTCACATCAAAAGGCTTGATATGAATAACATCCCTAAATTTTTAAGAGGCTACAATTTTGATCCACAACATCATTTGCAAGTCTTCCATGATGCTTGGATTTTATAGAACATTGAAAGTGGGTGGAAAAAGCTTAAGCTCTTTCCTAGGATACTAATAGACAAAGCCAAAGTGTGGTATAAATTTTTGAAACCAAATTTAATCCATCAATGGTCCACAATGTTGGAACTCTTCAACAAGAAATACAAATCTATGCAAGGGTGTACAATCTAAGGAAACAAATCCAAGCATGGAAACAAGAGCAACATGAGCCCCTAAATATGGCTCTAGATAGATATTGTTCTCTACTAAATAGATGTCCAAGCCATGATTTCTCTCAAGAAGAGAAACTTTTCCACATTATAGATGGGCTTCATAGTCAAACAAGAGAGACCCTTGGGATATATGCTCAAGGTCAATTATATGAACTAGGAACTCATCAGATCCAAAGGCTAATCAAGTGTGTGGAAAAAGAAGAAGGAGAGCTATGTAAATAGGAGAATGTTGAGAAATATCACTAGGATCCAACTCTTTAAAAGAAGAGGGTCCATATCTCTAATAAGGAAAAAGAGGTAGCTCTCGATGAGGTGATTTCACAAGAAGCCTTGCCAATGCAATAGTCTATTGTTGAACTTTAGGCAAGGCTAGATAGGATGTCAAAATGGATAAACGAGAAAGTTGCAAGTTGCATAGAAACCATAGGGGAGAGAGTAGCATAGAACAAATTAAGGGATCTAATAAAAAGGAGGAAAAGGAACCAATAGATGAGTAAGAACACTGATAAAAAAAAAGGGGGGAAATGGCTATAGAAAAGAGGTTATAGACTCAAACATCAAAGAAGATGATGGATGTGACATCTACCTATATGATCATCCAAATGGCTATTGTCCAATCATGTTAAATCTACATGAGTATTTGGCTTTTGTATTGAATTCCAAGTTTGTACAAAAGCAAAGGCCCAAGAAATTACCTTACTCACAAGGTAATTATATACAGTCATACAACCAACCATACTATCCTAGCGGGACTTCTTATCAACCTTAAAACTACTATCAACTGCAGTGGAAAAACCCATAGTCATGGGGGAGGCCATCATCAACCTAGCGCTACCCCTACTATCAACTAGACCTATACGAATATTACATTTAACAACTTATTTTCCCAAATAATTCTACTTCCTCTACTTCAAATTGCTAATACCACTCTCCCAAATATCATCAACCCACAACATCTTATATGAGATCACCACCTCACACCTCTCACCCTCCATAATACCCTCAATATTCTCATACTCACCTCCACCATATGTCACCTCCAACAACACAAGAAGGTTCAACACCACAACATGAACAAAAGAATGCCACTTGTGCTATGAACATACATAGAAATGATAATGCCAATAGATCTTCACCATAATATTAGAAATGTTGTTTCTTTAGGATGGTTCCCATGTGTAAGCACAACACTCATGGACCTACTAAGTCATAAAAACTAGCACAAGTCCATTCTAATGCACAACTTCCTTGTTGGAATGATGTCTCATACAAAAATTCCAACAAACATTACCACTCCAACACAAGACATAAATGATGAACTTATCATTGTGGAAAGACAGGAAAATCCATGCATCACTAATAGTAAAGGATGCAGTTATGGACCAAATCTTAAAAATATTAACACAACCCACAATAAAGCTAAGGAACAAGTGTGTGAGAAAAAACTAGTTTATGTAGTAACCACTAAACCAGAAGACACCCAATGGCTTAAAAATGAGAATATAAAATTGTTTCAAAGATGCATGAGGGAAATTGATCTACTTATTAGTTCTAGACTTAAGAAAATGGACCAAATAGAGAACTTAGACATGGATATCTTACACTCTAATTATACACTAGAAAAAGATATTAAACATGGAGACTTGGGAATTAAAATAGAAAATNCTGCATCATGACTTGGAAATATTATTAATGGAAACATAAAAGACATTCATAAACATAGAGAAAATGACTTAGGAAAAGAAAAGATTATAAAGAAAAGAAAAGAAAAATATTAAGAAATGGAAAACATATGAAAAATCAGAAAATTTTGAAAGAAATAGGAAAATGATAAAAAATTGTAAACCAAAAAAAAAGTGAAAAATACTTATTAGTTCTTAAGCTAGGATGGAGAATCTCCCCCATGAATAATCTTATGGTTTCACATTTAGGAGATGGACTACATAATTCTCTGGTTATACACCATCAATTTTCCATCTATCACCATTACTAGTTTAATTAATCATGTGGTAGCACATCTAACATTGGTGATAGCCTCATTTGGATCATTCGGAGACATATCTTCATTTGGATTTGAAGGTATTTTCATTTTGNTGGGGGAATGACCAAGTGGGAATGGTAAGGGTGTGACCTCAAGGGAACTTGTTGGGTTTTCTTCTTGACTTCCTTCATATGGTTTATGAATCCTCTTGGAATGTATCATCACTCCTCCATCAACCAAGAATAGGAAGCTAAAAGTCTTTGCATGGTGTGGTTTCCATAAAAAAAAACACCAAAAAAAAAAACCAAAACAAAATAAAAGAGAAAGAGAAAAAGCAATCATGGAAATTCAAAGCACACACCTTAAACACAATTATAGGCTACACACACTAGTTATGGGGTTGGAAAGACATGTTACCCATGCCTCAAGGTGCCACTCTAACTAAGGCCCTTCCTTCCTTCTTCTCTTTTCTTCTCTTTTTCGAGTGATGATTATTCTTGAGGTGGTTGTGGACTCATGATGGTTGGTAAGATAGAACATGTCAATGTGAGGTCACTGTTCAAGTATGCTGATCATTTTAATCACATTTTTACAAGAACCTATTTTGTACATGGTCAAGTACATTACATCCCAATCTCTGCAATCCCTTCTCATTCCATTATTCACCTCACTATTGCATATGATTATGAGCCTTTTGGTTTTGCGTAGTAGTGTGCAACATCCCAACCACGGTAGTTGTGTGTTGTTTGGAACAAAGGCATGATCTACATTTAACTTATCAGGTGTCCATGAACATCTATAGAAGCCGTTATTTAAGGGCATTATGGTAGGAGCTTGATTTGGGGAGGATCCACTTGCATAACTTTTGTTGATCATGGCTTTGAACTAACCTTCATATCTTCCAGAACATCAATGATAGTTTCTCTAAATTTATGCATAATTTTGGGACTACTTCTCATTACTTTCAATTACTTTTATACCTTTTCCTACTTTTCTATTAAAATATCCTTCAAGTTCAATATTTTTTGGCCATCTTCTGAATCAGACCTTTGGTTTCAATTGTCCGAAAACTTATGTGCTTCTAGAGTTATGTTTATTAGTCATGGGGGCTAGGGATGTCTCCTTGAAATTTTTCTAACATCCTATTTTCGAACATCATGGTAACTAATAGTAATTAATTAAAATAATGTGAACAACTTGATTATTTTAGTTACCTCATAGCCTTGGGCATTTTTCATCACCTTGTGATTAAATGAAAACTAAGGAATCCAAAAAGGGTTAATTATTAAGCAAAATTTACCAAAACTAATGTTGATCCTTTGGTGACTACAGGTGATGGTAAAAGAAATGCCTAAGGAAGAAGGTCTTTTTCCAGGCATGAAAATGAAGCCAAGAGGGGGACAATGGAGGATATGACCACGGACAAATCATAAAACATACAAGATAGTAGCTCAAGCATTGCATGTTTACTAGATCCATGGGATAATGAGAAGAAATTTAAGTTCATCCTTCAAGAATGTTCCACATAACTAGAAAAGCATCGACATAACAATCAAGGTTAGAAGTCTGCCACTACTAGTGGTAACAAGAAGAATCATCTTTAGTGGATTTTTGAAGACCTCTGTAAAATTTTGTAATCTTTAATGTTTGTCTAGTCTTCTTGTCACTTTTTCATTTTGTATGCATCCACTAGAATAAAATTTTGTAATGCAACACTTAGTTTTGTTATGTCAAGTGTTAGTTAATAATCCCATACCTTCCCACTTTTGTAGAGGAACTCAATAATAAGTTTTTATTCAATCATGGGGGTATGATGAAGTGTGAAAGTGTCGTGTCAATGGATCCTTGTCGAGAAGGCCACGTCAACGTAGCATTTCCTATGTTTATGAGGCCCCATTGATGTAGCTCCACAATAAAGTCTATAAATACGCATTCTCCCACCATGTATTAGAATTATTTGGTCAATATAGTAGCCAAACACTTGTAGTTTTATTCCATGGTCTTAGAGAACAGTCAATGAGTTCCCATAGTGTGGATCTGAGTCAGTTGTATGACATCTTATTTGAGTGACAATGTACTTAGACACATTCCATGAATGACAATAAGATCAAGATTGATTCTTATTCATTATAGCACTTTTACTTAGATTAAATTTACTCTCCATGCAATTTACATTTTATGTACTTAGTTAATATTTACGTTTCCATGCATGTTAATGAATTGGTGGAATGAGAGCAACCAATTTCAAGCTTAAACACGTATTCACTTGTTAATCCCAGTAGTGGATATGTGGGTTCAAGATGTGTACAACAAGCTATGCACAGACACTCATCACCTATAGGCTAGTTTAGGCTTTACTTTTTGTTGATAATTAGTTAAATAATTAATTTCTTTATTGTCATTAGGAGTAGCCTAAGGATGAAACAACATTAAGAATCATATGCCTCACTTTGGACTAAACCATACATGACAAAGCTACCACTAGTCCAAGTGGGAAGATAATAAACTACAATCAAGGCATAATGATCTAGATGCCACAACTAGTCCCATCAATAGAATTTGACCAGATCGTGCATGAATGCTTGTGATTCATATGGTTGGGCATAGGGGATATCTCCTCGCTCATCACTATTAAATGAAATTACATCAATAGACCTATGGGGTAGTAGAAATGCATATAATAGGAGTTTTGAAAACATGTTTAAAAAATTACCAAGTATATCATTGGTAACATTTGGAATAAATATTCTACATGAGTTCTATTTTTCCATTCATCTCTATGAAGAGCTACATCCTTATCTACTTATAATTTCTTGATACCATTTTCAAGTGTTTATCTTATGTCTTTTTTGTTCCTCCTTTTGATAAATTTCCTATAGTTGTGATATAGTAAAAGGAATAGTGATTGGGTTAAAGTAAATGTGAAAGTAATAAAATAATTTAAAAATAAGTGGTAGGTCACATTAATTTATAAAACATTTTAAAAGTGAAAGTATCTCCTTCCAAAAAAAATATTTTTATGAAATCTTCTAAAGGTCAAAATATCTTATTTTTAGAAAGTGATATTTTCTAATTCCTAATTTCCTATATTCAATATAGATATTTTATTACTTAAGCTATTCTTACCATCTAAGACCTAGAAATGAGGTGTTGGCTTAGTGATAGGAGTCTTGGCACGGAAAACCCAGATCATAGGTTTGATTCTAATAAGGTTGAGCTATGGATAAAAATAATTTTGTAAGAGTAATTCTAATACAAATGTGGTTCGATATATCCAAGATGGTCTCAATAAGTGAAAATTCAATTTCAAAAATACTCTCTAATCATTACCCTTAAGCACAACCAATTAAGTAGAGAAACAATCACTAGGAGGCATAAACAAGGATAAGGCCTTAGGCTATGCAAAGAGAAGAAAAAAATTAACCATCAAGACCTTGAGACTAAGGTGCGTTTAATCTAGAACCTTGTTATATAATGTGACTAATTTCTAAATAATACCTACATTCATATGCAACATAGTATGATTTTACTTATATAATATGATGATGTTATCTTTATGTTATAAGAAGACTTTATTACCTTTGGTTTGTCTAACTAAAAGACATAGGGACATTATTACTTAGATTTTACTTATTAAATATATAATTTTAGTCCTCTAAGAAGCTTCATATGAGTATTATAATTATTATATTCTATCTTAAACTTCATCATTCAAAGTCTAGGGAAGAATATTAGTAATAATTACCACATAATTAAAAATGAATAGTCCTTATAAATCCTTGATATAAGTGCATTTTCTTTTCTTTGTTGTTTTTCACTATGTATATATGTTATTGATTATTTAAGAATTATATGGCCTTGATTCCTTGTAAACTCTACAAGGATCTGTAGGCATCCAAGGCTACAACCTATAGGGTAGGTACCCTTCCTTCTCTATGGAAGAGGGCTTTAGAAATAAGTTTGGTTAAACTAATTTTCCTATCAGTATTTTGTGAATACTCTATGAATGAACATGAATACTTAATATTTATTGTATGATGAAATCCTCTTGCCTTAAAATAAAAGTAATGACTCCATGATTGTTTTGAATTTTAAAGATTTCTAATAGATGATTTTATTTAGTGTAAAAATTAAATCATAAACATTATTGAATTTTCATGTATTTCTTCTAGTGATAGAAATCTAATTACATTATTTACTTACCATTTGCCTCTATGGTTATATTAGTGAGGATGGACTCCCACATGGCATGTAAAGTTGTGACAAATAAGCCTTACATGATTTTGATGATGCTTGTTATTGGACTCTCTAGTTGCATCAATAGGAATGGGCTCTCATATGACAAAAAAAAGTTGTGGCTAATGGAATGAGTATTTTTATAATGATATGTCCATCATTGAGCTCCATAGTGTTGTTTATAGGGTGAACTTATAACAAGGTGCATAGAGTATATAGCAAGCTATGAATTTTAAAAATATCATTAAGAAAATTACCGAGTGTTTTTAGTAATATTTGGAATAAATCAATCAAATTTGCAACTATAATATTTCACATATATTTAATATGATCAAATGCGAGACAATATAGGAAAATGTGGTATTCATCTCCAATTCTATTTACACTATACAATCAACATATTTGTTCTTTACAAGGAATATTTTGAGCTATATACCTCTTTTAACTTTTAAATAATGAGATCAATTCATACATTGCTAATTGTGCATTGCAAATGATGAAGATTAACAAATAATTAGTTTTCTTTTGAATTAAGGCCTCCTCTAATACTATTCAAATAGAAATAACTTTTTCTTCTACATTTTCCCAAAGTTCTTAAAATGCTTCTTATTTTAGTGATTTTCAAACTTGCTTAGAATCAAAATAAAAAATGTACTTTTGAATATTCCATTTATTGAGTCATATAATTCTCTTACAAAATCATCCTTTATCATGGGTTTCCATCATCACATTTTTAGAGTATTTATCTAATGAGGATTCAAAAAAAAAATTATAGGTGTAGGCTATAAATTAAGAAATAACTTCAAATTCTCAAGGCATCATCTTTGCTACAAAAAGCATAATATCACATTGTATATGTCTCTTCATTTTGAATTCATCTTTGATAGTGTAGTGCCTCATACAACATACCCATAAAAAATATTTGGTTGAACAATTTCATGATATTTTTCAATATCCCAAGCTAGAATAGATTCTTTCTTACATTTCTTTTTCAAGAAAAAAGGTTTTCTTACCACTTGCAACTCTTTGAGTAATGCATTGATCCCATTTATAAGTGTAGAAGCATTCTAGGAAAAGATATTTGTAAGAGGAAGAGCAACGAAAGCTTACACATTCTAAAGACATACATTTAGCATAAACTTAGACCATGTTTTAGGATACAACTAAGGTTTATCACATGTTAACCATGTAAACTTGAAGCATATAATAGTAAATGAAGTTTTGGTATATCTCAACTATGAAAACTTATGCAACCCATAGTTTAGTAAGTACACAGTTTAACATTGTTGGTTTAATGTTTTTGCTTTTGGAGTCTATTGGTTAACCTTTAACATTTCTTACCATGAAAATCATTTACAAATGAAAGCACATGGTTTAACATTTTTAGTTTTTGATGTTGAAAATTATTTGTGTAGTCCACATTAATATTTCCATAGTTGAACTAAGATCAATTCATGAGATAACATTTCTATGGTCTCTTCTACTATACTGGAAAAACAACTTGATACATTGCAAAAACATTTTCTACATTTCTTTGCATTTTTGGCTTTGCTAATGAAATCTATGAAAGTTTTAACTAGAGTTATTAGTTCCTAGTTATTATTTATATTATTACACTAAAAAAATGTAGGCTTGGAAATCAATCACTTACCAATTTCAAAACTAATAATTTTCATGTTGCTTTCATAGGAAAGAAGAATTACATAAAAAATGAAGAAAAATAAGATTATCTTCAAATACCCTCAATAATTTAATGTTTATATCATTTAGTATTTCTTAAATTACCTTGGAAGTAAATTTTATGGAGTTTTTTTTAGGGAAAGAGAAGTGAGAAAACATTATTTCCATTAGCTTAAACTAGTATGTTGGTTTTTTATGTTTTTTTATTAAAGAAACATCCCCAAAGATTTTTTGGATCTTGATCTTTGATTTTGGTGTTATTTTATAGATAATTTCATATTTTATTAAATTTTATTTATTTTTAAATTTTTAATGTATTGTAAAATTTAATTTTATAATATATTTTAATAGTTATATAAATTCATTAAAAATTTTATTAGTTCTTAATTATAAATGAAATGATGTCTTTTCAATATTTAACCAAGTATTTAAATGAAAGGCTTAGAAATTATCTATTTTATTTGAAGGAGATAAAGAAAGATCTTCAACTTCACTATGAAAGGTAAATTAAAATTTGACTTTGAATTAAAAAGTTGATGAATCTTTTAAAGTTGATTCCTAGTATATACCAATGAAGTCAATATGAGTGATGAGGCTTCCACTACTAAAGAATTTTCTTGTGTTGATAGTGATTTATCTAATATTGATATTTGGTTTTCATGAATTAATAAGATAAATGTTATTTTATATTTGATCTATCTAATGATTTACTAATAAAAGTTTTGTAAAAATTTTTGTTGGCTATATATTTGGAGGTACATATAGTCATCTTATTTTAATCCAACAATGAGGTGTTAGCCTAGTATGTATATACATTTTGTTACATATTTATTTTGATTAAGAGCAACATTAAATATGGTAGTTGTAAATAATTATTAATGTTATATGACCTTGTTGCTTCTGCAAGTGAGAATTCCTTATTGAAAAACTTTTTCTCAATAAAAAGTTGCATTTTTTAGTATAGTAATAATAAAACCAATGCAAAATACATTGATGATAATTTAAATGGCTTAATGTTATTTTCATAGTTATAACACTATTATATCTTTTATATTTTTGTTGATTTTAGATAAAAATATATTATGTTATAAAGGATTAAAATTTTGATTAAATTTATTCAATTTCAATTTTAGTTTTCAATACATTTGAAGTTTTATTATTTATATGTTAATATTTACTATTTTTCTATATAAATAAAACAATAAAGATATTATTTAGATAAATCATGAGTAAAGTTGAGTAGTGCATAACATATATAACCTAAAATGATGTTTAAATAAGCAAATTTGTTTACATGACTTAAGATAACACTTTATCAAAGAAATGCTTGTATACATGACCAAATATGACAACTTAATAACTAAATGTTAGCATATCCTGATTGCATTGAAAGCAATGATAAGGTTCTCATTTTCCAGTTGTAAGACTTAGGTTCCAGCTTGGGCATAGACACTTAAACAAGTTAATTTTTTACTCATTCACTAATCCTCCTAGGATCTCATCTAGGTAGGATGAGCATTAAGCCTCTAGGTGATGACCCCTTGCCAATTCCATTTTGTTAAGGTAAGGTTAGAATGGTCGTGATGATGATATCTTGCTATGTAACATCAAATATGTATGAACATAATAGTATTAAGGTTAAAGACTTATGAATATATAAATAATCCTAGCTAATGTAAAAAATAACCTACATTTTATTCACTATTTAGAATTATAATATTTTTTTATTTTAGTCTTAATCACTGTAAATTGGTGAATGAAACAAGTACAAATGATGATTATTCTATGTACTCTTGGAATGGAGTATAATTTGAATGTAGTTAATTTCTTTAGCAATAAGATTAATACTACTAATTACACATTGAACACTTTATCATATTAGCTTAAATTTACTATTTTCTTATATTTATGCTTTTATGTTTTATCTTTATATATTTACTTTACATTTTGTATCATTACAAGAAATAGCATCTTTAGAAACATTTCTCTAAAACATCTTTAACAATAGTACACTTATGCCCTTTAATATTAAAGGCATTTTGATATACAATGCCTCTAAAGGACAACTTTTTATCTTCTTTTAAATATTTTTCTAATATTGTATATCCTATGTAAAACCCATCCTTAAAAAAACACATAGATTCAGCCAAGTTTGTATCCACATGGAAAAACAACTAAAGATAATTTCGCAAATTGATATTTCTAATATCAATTGAAATGCTAAAGGATAAATAGGATGTTCTTATATTTCTTTAACATCTAAAATGTTAATGCAATCAAATAAGTGCTTAATTAATAATGTACATGAAGAGAATTTCTTAGTAAAAAGGTTAATTACATAAAACATAAGTAAGCTACTTATGAAAGGTTCACATTAATTTTAAGAGTATTAGCATGTTGGCAATATGAATTAATAAATTAAATTAACTATTCACTCATCACAAGGACTTAGATAACATTGGTATTAAGAAAATATTTTTGAGAAATAGATTAAATGATTAGAAAAGCTTAACATAACTGAGTCTATGATTCATTAACAGATAAGAAAAAAAGAATGATAATTTTGAGTTAGTAAAACTTGTCATGAGATATTAGAATCTAAAACTATTTGAGTATATGTATCTTAGGACATGGCCAATATGATATTTTCAAACTTAAGTATCATATATATAATGGTGTCAAGTTAGCATACCCCTTAGAATCAAGCCTATAACTTGTAACACTTGGTTAGGGATGTGCAAACTAGCAACAAACCACAAGTTGCATGCTCTAAGCAAGTGCCCAATGACTTATTATTTTTCAAATAAATTTAACTTAATCTTAAATACTTGGTTATTCTAATGATATATACTTAATATGTAATACTCCTCTCTATAATGAATTAAAGAATTAGGTGGTTATTATAGTCTTCTTTACACTTTTTGAAAGGTTGATGTCTTTTCATATTAGTTAATTTAATTGTTAAAAGCACATTTCTTTATCGTAATTTGTTCACTTTCCATATACATTACAAGTTTCATGTAAGAGCCATGTATACATAAATATATGGGCTTATTACACTATGGATTTATTAATATTAATAGTGGTATTGTAAAAAAATTCATGAAACAATATTGGTTTCTATGACTATTATATATTTTTTTGTTTAGTAGAAATATAGAATAATGGGAACTCAAAATATTTTTTTAGGGTTTATCAAATTTTCTACAAAAATATTAGAGAATATAGAAGAGGAAGATCACCCAAAGGTATCATTTTATTAGTTAAGAAATCTTTGTAGCAATTTGAACAGCTACCTAAGATAGATGAATATAAGAAATATAGTTGGATAAAACACCATCACCACCATGATTATGGTTTTCTTACTTTTTACTATTTTTTTCCCTAGATAAGTTACACTCTACAATAATGCAAATCTATTTAGAGACTATTTTTTTAGCATATATAAATAGATCTTGCAAAATTTAAACTATAAGATTTTTCTTTTATTTATGAATATTTTAACACTAGAGTAAGCTCATGGATCAATTATAGTATTCAATGGTACTGTGAAAATGCTGGCATAAACATTGATTCAAATCATTCTTTGATTTGACCCTTTAAAGATAATAGTATTAATATAATGGAACACCATCTTTTAAAATGGACAAAGGCTCTAAAACTCCTATGTTCTTTTTTTTTTTTTGTTTTCTATTGAAAATATTCAATATATAATTGAATTTAAATTATGAGATAAACTAGTAGAATCATGTCATCATCATTAATCATTTATATTACAAAATAATGTCTCACGGTGTAGAAAGAAGAATAAAAGAAAAATATATTCAATAAGAATAACAACAAAGGTCAAAGATGAATATAAGGAGGTAGTACAAAATTTTTGAAATATTGAAGAACATGTTAATTAATTGAAGTAGATTTTACTATAGGCAACTACATAGGTTACTAATAAAACTAAAACTAAAACAAAAATTTTATCATATTTGTAAACCTTATAGATCTATTAGATAGTAGAAATGTACATGTTATGAGTTTTGAAAAGATCATTAAGAAAATTACTAAGTGTTTTTTAGGAACATTTGGAATATATTAATCAAAATGTATGGTTGATATATTTTGTGTTATCGACATTAATTTTGAGCTATCTACCTATTTCAACTCTTGAATGATAAGATCCTATTTATGCTTTGCTAATTGTGCATAAAAAATGAGGAATATTGATGAGTCATGGTTCGTTAGGTCCTATTATTGGACCCCTGTTATCGAAACCCTGATACAAGATACCAAGTCTGATAAGTCCCGATATCGGATGCTCATTATTGGAACCCCAATATCGTAGCCGTGATATCGCGTACGCGATATCGTGGCCTGCAAGTGATATCGCGTACGCGATATCGCGGTTCCCGTGTGAGCCTATAAATAAGAGGTGGCACACTTGGTTTTGGCATTAGTTCTTAGTCCCTTACCAAAACTCTTACAGTTTTTCCTTCTTAGAGTTAGAATTATTTCTCAGTGCATGCCCGCAGTGTGATGATAGTAATTGTACAGCATCCTTTATTTGAGTGTGACGTACTTGGACACGCACATGACTGGAAATAAAGATCAAGATTACTTCATCATTGTAGCATTCACTTAGTTTAATTATTTAATTTTTATTGTTATTTATTGCTTTCGTAGTTAATATCTCTTCTCCCTAAACTCCTTAAATGCAGAATGAGTACGACTTGATCACGAGCATTCAAGTGTGACTACTTGGTATCCTAGTAGCATACCTAGGCCATGCGCTTGGTAATCCCAGTGGTAGTCATGCACAAGGTCCAAGATTTGTATGAATGATTAAGGAATGGATGCTCATCACACTTAGGCTAGCTTAGACTCTCTCTCCCTATTTCCTCTTAGTATAGCTCTCTCTCTCCCTTTTCCTCCTAGCTTAGCTAAGATTATTTTCCATCGCCTTCAGGAGTAGCATTAGTTTAGGAACACATCATACACCTCACTTTAGACTAAACCGTACGTGACAAAGAAAATACTAGTCGAGGTGGGAAGACAGCGAACTGCGATCAGCAAGTAACTATCTAGATACCACAACTAGCCCGTCTGTGAAGTTGGACCGGATCATGCGTAAAACGCTCGTATTCGTATGGTTGAGTGTATGGGTACCTCGCCACTCATCAAATATCAACAAATAAATAGTTTGTCTTTAAATTAAGCCCTCTCTTGACACTATTTAAAGAAAAATGTTTTTTTTTTGTTTTTACATTTTCCTAAAATTTTTGAAATATTATTTGTTTCACAAATTTGTGAAGTTTTTTCTTGGATTTCTACTTATTACTTTTTTGGAATATTTATCTAGTGAGAATTCAAAAATTTTATGAGATTGTTATATCTCATGTTCCTAGACCCTCACTTTTTCTAATCTTCTCCTTTCATTCTACATTCTAGCATGGTTTAGCTTTTTTTTAATTGTATATGCTTTTATGAGATTCAATCTTAGAAACTTCTGTCTAATATTCATGTTCTAATATTATTTTGGTATTATGCTTATTAAAATTTGAATTCTTAACCTTCCTTTTAATAATTGAATTATTGTTACATTTGGGTTTATTGATTATTTTCTTTATCATTACTACTCCTTGGTATTTGTTGCTAAGAACAAGTTGGATGGGTGGTAGCCCATGTTCTTATGTGGGAATGTAATAATTTTTGTTACTATATTTAAAATATGTTTTTGGATTATGATTAGGAACATTTCTTATTTTATATCATGTTGTATTTAATTTTAGATTGTATGAATCATTATGTGGCCTTATGTTATGTTGCACTAACGTTATCTTAGCATTAACCCTAAAATAAATACCTATGTTATCTTAGAATTTTATGACCTAGGATTACCAAACTAAGACCTATACCACTAGGCTAATACCTCATTGTTAGCATTAATCCCAAATTTAGAATCATGACTTGTTGCCTACACATGAGTAGTTCATTAAAAAACTTTATTATTTTTTTAAAACTAACATAAGGCCCTGTGTAACACTCTCCTTCTTAGCCTTAGGTCAGAGAGCATTACATTGGGTTTGAAACTCCTAAAAAAACAAATGATCATGGTAAGAGATACAAAAAATCAAAATGTACTAACACAAGAAAAAGAAAAAGATATTAAAAGCCATGATTAAAAGAAAAGAGAAATTTGATAGTGGAAGAAAATATGATATGGTGTTAAACATGATAGCATGAATAAATAATATCAAATTTAAAACTACTAGCATGCTAAAAATAATGAAAGAGGGTATAAGTCTTAAAAGTATGCATATGCATAAAAATATCTAGCTCTACATTTCATGTCTAAAATCCAAATGCATAAAACATAGTAAAATAATAGTCTAATACATGTCCAATATATGTCAATATGTAATAAAGTAATAGTCTAATGGCTGGAAAATGAATATGCAAAGCATCTTATGTCAATAGCAAATGATAAAGAATCTTCTTAGTCCACCTAGTTTTGGGAACCTAAAAATAAAAGAGGAAGCTAGTATGATTGGCACCACTTCAAGATGATTTTAGGATAAACAAATTGACATGCAAACACATGTTAGTAGAACACAACATATCAAACATCAAAAATCATATGATAAGCATGAGCATTCATAAATAAAGATTTAAATTACAAAATTGATTAGTTCACTCCAATGCATCAACCTACTAATAAGAAATTTGTCATGCATTAAAATTATTTTCAAATGTATGAGGGGCTTTCATGAGTACTTTTCCAAACCAAAATCTCCAAACTATCCAAACAAGAAAACTACTAAACTACCATATACATAAATTTACTAACTAGCCTTAAACCAAATTGTCAAGAATATTAGAGCCACCACAACTCATCTCTAATATTCTAGAGGCCTAAAAAAAGTACCAGTGACCCTAGGATTATTCTTCCATGTAGGATGTGATCTACAATAAGAGCCACATTGATGCATCTCAATGAGGATCAATACCAAACATCTCTCAAGAGCCCATCTCTAACCATTCACACAACTTAGTGCTAGCTCTTAATAAGCAACACATATCCAAACATGTAAACATATACAAACCAAATATTGATAGTGAAGGAATGCTAAAAAACAAACCAACTTATCCAAATGATTATAAGCTTTAGTATGGCTTAACAATTAACTTCAAGGTCATTACCAATAATCCAAATCAACTTAGGATTATTCAAATGATGTTAAAAAGTATCAAAATGTGTCAAATTGAGTTCCAATGGTAATATTTGGTCAAAATGATAAATTTGACAAAACATGTCCTAAGCACAAATTGACCATGACTTGTGGTGGTTGACCATGATCTAATCAAGATCTAGCCATGACTAGTGATTTTCATAGAATTGCAAACGATAGAAACTATAGTAAATTAATGCTTTTATAGTAACCACAATCAAACCAGGATTCATGTTTATAAACGACAACCTAAATACAAATCATGGTTTATCAAATATTTCCAAAACAATAAAAAAACTTTAAAGGACTTGGTCACGATCAGACCACAACTCATAGTTAGAGACCATAACTTGTGGTGACATCATGCTATTGTAATTTTTTCAAAACAAAGGCTCAAATGCATTTTTAAGTGTTCTAGCTAACTACAACCTATGATGTAAGACCATGACCTAACCATGACTTATGGTCAATATTGATCAATTCATCATGATCCATGGTTAACTTGTAGTTTTGGTGAAAATTTTGAAATGGTCAAGTTTTGAGATGAAACTATTCCGAAATATTTCTAAATTGATGAGGGATCCTATTAATAAGTTGAGGGTGCCATAGTGATCAACTACATACCTTCAAATTAAGGAAAAACACCAAAAAAATCTAAATCATAACAAAGATAACAAAACCATAAAAAACCAAGAGAATGATAGAAACTTGAAATTTGACAAAACTTACAAAACCCATTTAAACATGAGACAAGATGATTATTTTGGCATTAAATGAGAGACGTATGCATAACATCCATCCCCAAAATGGTTGATACGTAAAATTCTCACAAATCCCTAATACCTCCAAAACCATCATAAAGCATGAATTTTAGTGAATTGAGCATAGGAATTATTGCATAGAAATTTGTTGTAATAGTACATGTAATGTAAGATCCAACCCAAATAGTAATTGCATATGAATCATGAAATTTTCAGAAAAACTTATATCACACCTAATATGCACAAAACCTAGGAATCAAAAAATACATGATAAAATGTCAAGATGTATCACTTGAAAACTAAGAAGCACAAAATTAAGAATAAAGCCCACAAACATAGGCACATACACAAGCCATGTGTACAACAAACCAATAGCACTTTCATAATACTGCCACAATTCTTCAATCTAGTTAAGCTTTAATGAGCGACAAGGTACCCCTATGCCCAACCATATGAATCACAAAGTATTCACATGTGATTCGGTCGAATTCTATGGACTTTATCATTGCTAGTGCACTAGCCCCTTTAGGAAGTAAATCTAGCCTTAAGGACAATTGTTATCTTCCCAATTACACTTGTGACATTCATTGGTATGGTTAAGTGTAATTGAGGCATCTAATTTTTATCATTTTTTGTTTTATAAGTTGGTGCTCAAATGTAGATAAAAATAATTTGATTAACTAATTGAAATTAACTAATTTACTAACATTTAATTAATCCTAACATAAGTATCCATTCCCACTTTCTGTACACATCCTGAACCCATGTATCTGCTACTGAGCAACCAAGCGCTATGCTGCTAGGTGTACCAAGTAATAATGCTACTGGGATTACCACGGGAATACATGTTATGCTCAAAGTGGTTGTACTTATGTGTGTAATCTATCCAACTTAATTGCATATCCAACATAGTAATTGGAAAATAATTGATAATTAATTGAAAAAATTTAATAAATAATTGAAAATAGTAAATGCATAAATAAAATATCTAATCTATCCAAAGTGATGCAAGGTTTATCAAAAAGCTCATCTTTATTGCCATAGACACTGTTGTGCTTAGGTACAACAATGCTCGAATAAAGATCCGTACACTTAATGACTCCTACTGCAGGCACTTAGGGGAAAAAATTCTAACTTTTGAATAGAAAAAATCCAAGAGCTTGGCTACTACTGAAATCTAGATTACCGTAAATGTAGTTAGTAGGCATGTATTTATAGGCGATGGACAGACACTACATCAATGAGGCCTCATCAACATGGTCAACTACATCAACGAGGCCTCATTGACGCAGCCAACCAATGATGACTCATCATACCCTTACGACTAAATAAAAAACTCATCCTCAAGTTCTTTTACAAAATTAGGAAGCTATGGGATTATTGATTGACTTTTATTTAATAAAAAAAATGACTGAATTTGACAAAAAATGGAGTGCTTTGGTGTACGGATCAACACATTGCCAAAATGGTGGTGTTTAGGACATAAAATTTAACACCATGACACAACTCTTTAAAAATTGGACAACACATTCCTTGATGATGTGAAGCTTGTTAGAGAACATCAAATGGTCCCAAGCGGTGATGGTTCCTGAGGTTCTGAGGGACCTTCACTAGCTTCACACATTGGCAGTGGTTGAGACAATTACAGTTATCCTGCTACTACTGCAACTTCAAGTGGGTGGCAAAAAGCATCCAATAGTGCTTTCATTTTCTCCTTCTTACTCCTAGGATCATGCACTATCCATGCAACTTCCCCAATGTGGGTTGGAATAGGCACATCCCAAGGACACGAGATCACTGTAAAAAACTCCTTAGCATTGACAAACCAGGCAACAAACTGTTTAGGTTCAATGTCGAATGCTTTCATTGTGTTCTTCAACTCCTGATAGTCATTCATCCATCTAGCTAGGTTCTTAGTGATAGATCATTGATCTCTAAATCACCCTATAATAACTTCAAGTTCAGTGTTAGCGATCTCAAGCTTTTGCTTGGTGTCCTTGTGGTATTTGAACTCGACCTTGTATAGTAGATACAAGCTAGCCACTTGTTTCTCTAATTCCAATCGTGGTCATCCAACTATCATCATTACCAAGTTTGCATAACAGAGATTGGCCAACTCCATATACTTTGTCATTTCTTTGATCTACAACTCCTTCAAGCAAATCTCCACTTTATTGTAGGCATCAATTCCATCAAGGTTGGGCTGCCACATCTCTCTTCCTTGCTGGAGTTGCCAGAGAGCTTCATTCACTTTTTTCTTTTCCATTTGGATTTATTTTTTATTAATTTCCTTTTGTAAACCAACTTGGTCCTTGTAGTGATTTTTCACTCTCTCAAATTTGAGAGCTTTGTTCTTCCATGTGGTGATCTCAATGGTAGACTTTTGTCGCAAGGTGTGTATCTCCTCCATTGATAGATTGTGGTTCTTCATGGCTAATATCCTCAATTCAGTATTTACCTTGGCAAGCTACTCCTGCTATTAATGAATGAACTCTAGCATTTGATCTCTCTAAGCATCAATATTTTGTAGGTGATGATTTTGCGTAGTTAATGCTTTATTCTCTTGGTGCATCTGATTCAAGTCCTTTTTGATTGAGTGCATTTTAGCTTCTACCATGGACTATTTGAAGATGTTCATTACTGCTTCCTCTTCAACCTTTTGAAGTTATTCTTAAGGTTGTTTAATAGCTTCATCTCTTATAATTGTTGAGCTCAGGATTGCTTGTTCTACAAGTTAGGCACAAAGTTTAGTAACCTCCGGGGCCAAGTGTTGATTTTGCTCTTGAGCCATTTCTAGTTGCCCTTCAAAGATGATGCATCTATCCCTTGCATTTAGTAGCTCCAACTAGGTTGCGGTGATATTCTCTAAGAGATCAAAGATATCCAAAGTTGGTTGGTTGATTCCTACCAATCATTCTAGAAACTATTTGTGTTGGACTACATTCAATTTCTTGCTAACTATGCCTGTGGATGTTTGCACATCTTGAAGTCCAAATATGTTTGGTACAAATGTCATGGGTGCATTTAGTGCTTTAGCTACATGGTCAATTATCACTTCTACTGCTATCTCCTACCCTTGGGGCTGCATCACCATGATAGTTGCCTCTTCACCTTTCTCCAACCTTGTCGAGAAAGTGGTTGCATTCCCAGAGATTTCTAAGAATAAATGGTATGTTGCTAGTGACACTGTCACCTCTTGGGTATTGGGATCTTTCCTTGAAGGTAGCTACATTCTTTGGTCAAAGAAAATAGGACCACCTCTCTCCATCTAGCTAACTATTCGGGCCACCTCATTAAGGTGACTCATGACTAGCCCATACACATATGGATCCACCCCACTCATTCTTGCTTGTTGCTCTTGTTCACTCAAGAGTTCTCAGATTTGTCATAGATGCTCAAGGACTACACAGGCCTTTGGTATTGTCTCCTAAGTGGGTGGTGGTGGTGGTAGCTCCTCTTCTTAAGTGGTTGTTGATGTTTTATCTTTCATGATTTCTATCCATGAGGCCAAGGGAGCATGCCTAAGAGTATCATTAGAATAGCAAACAATGCCTACTCTTTTGCAAAGTTTTCTAATAAGACATGAAAAGGGTAGGATCTTCCTTCCATGTTCATTCTCCTTGAAGTGCTTCTCAACCTCCAAATAAATTAGCTGTGGAAGGTTAATGGGAAATTTCTCATTTAGAGTGGTGCATGCTCAAGCAGAGAAAGAAGTCACCTTTCTTGGCCTCATCATTAGATTTATTTGATAGGTTGCAATCTTCAAATAAATCCACTCCACTGATGTGAGTGCATCATACTCCTTACTGTCCACCCCATAGCATCGTTGGATCCATTCCCTTTTTACCTCAGGATCTTCTTTTGTTGATATTTCTGCCAACTATGTTCCATTGTCTAGTAACGCCAATGCTTGTGCAATAGCCTCTATTGAGTAGGACACTTGAATGTCCTTAATTTTTATAATGGACCCTAGCCTTCAGCTATTCTAGAAGAGATAAGTCTCTCCCATGTACCATTTCCCATTGGATGTGATGACTGGCCACATGGGAGAGGCTTGCAATTGTGTCTTGACATCCTCTAAAGCTTTTTCCAAAAATGGTCCAAATTTTATCTCTTGAAGAATTGATCTTTAAATTTCTTAAGACTTGATGATGTCTAGATAGGCTCGAGTCAAACTGACCTCAAGCCTTGACACAAGTCTAGGTGCTTCTCCTTGTTGGGATTCCACCTTGGGCTTCTCATGAAGAGGTCCCATTGCATGGGTTGCCTCTTGTTGTTTTTGTCCTTATTCCTATTGGCCCTTTCTAGCTCTAGGTCATTTCTCACATGTTTGTGAGGGTTCTCCTTCCTATGGATGCTTTTGTGTGGGTGCCATTTGTAATCACAATAAGACCATGGATTAGAAATCATTGTGTAACGTTAAAATAATTGGGATACGTTAACTCTTGAGGATAATTACACTTGGCTAAGTTATGATTATGGCTAATTTAATGAATTCAATTATTGTTTATTTTATGTGTTATTATGAATAATTCATCCCGAAGGTTGTTGGAAGGGTTAACTTAGAAAAAGTTGATGTTTATATATGGTTAAGGTTATTCACCCTTTGGGGGTGTTAGGAAAATGTTCAAAAAATTCCATCAATTTTTCATTAGAAACCCTAAGGTTTATAGCCCCCACAATAAAGATCTTACCTTTGGTAACTGCAAGATCAAAAAATGGAGTGATTTGGATAAACAGTTTGAAAGTTATGGGCTCTAGAATGTTTTAGGCTTTGAAAAATTACAAAAATTCCCCATATGTTATGAGAAAATGGCAAAAAACTCCAAAGTGCCCAACAGTATCTATAGTATTTTTTCACTACACCAACAAGGCCTCGTCAGTATAGTTATTAACCACCATTGACTTTTGTTGACTTTGGTCAAACTTTCAAAATACAAGAAATTTTTTGATGAAATTGGGATCAAATGAAAGCTTAGAAGACCAAAAATAGCATGAAATCATGAGAAGAGGGCATTGAAGTTCATAAATTTGAAAAAATGGAGAAAATTTAATTTAATGGATGAATGCAATGAAAGATTAAGGAGTACTA
>MNCI01010956.1:173876-193463 GCA_015680685.1 Gnetum montanum
CTAGTTGAGCCATAGATTTGTCTCTACACATCTCTTTAGTACTTGCTCAAGTCAGTCCAAGGCTTGCTCAAAGGTAGCTCCATAGGTGGAGAAGTCATCCATGAAGACTTCAACACCACTACCAATTTGTTGTTGAAAGATACTTAGGACCAAGCATTGAAATGTTGTAGGAGCATTGCATAGACCAAATGGCATCTTATAGTATGCAAAAGTCCCCAGGGACTCATGAATGTTGTTTTGGCCTGGTCTTCTAGTGCAATTTGGATTTGGTTATAGCCACTATAATTGTCCAAGAAACTATAATAACAATTCCCAGATATGGTATCTAACACTTGATCTACAAATGACAAAGGAAAATGATCCTTAAATGTTCCATATTTAATAACTTAAAGTTGATGCAAACCTACCATTTGCCATCCTTCTTCAGTACTACTATGAGTGGGTTAACCCAGTCACTATCTATGATTAGATAGATGAACCTCGCCTCGAGGAGTTGGTCTATCTCCTCCTTGATGATTTGCTTTAATTTGGGGTTCAATCACCTTTGCAGCTATCTTTTAGGCTTCATGGTTAGGTTAGTGTAGATGCAATGCTAGCATATCCTTGGATCAGTTCCTGTTAGTTCTAGATATGATCCAGCAAAGGTTGTTGACCATTTATTCACCACTTTCAACAACTTTTATTTTTGTTTAGGAGCAAGTTTGCCATTAATGATGACTAGTTTATCATTCTTTAAAAATGCATACTCCATACCAACTGGTAAAGTTTTTAGTTCTAAGGGCTCCTACTTGAAGTGATCAGGGATTTCCAACTCGTCCCAATAGGTATCATCATCTTCATTAGAGAGTTGAAAATGAACTTGTTCAATTTTATCCATGCCTTCAACATATGCACATGTTAGACTCTCAATTGGCTCCATGCATATTGTGCTACTATCTGAATCAGCTATCAACAACTCGGTACCCTCCCGCTTTGTGGTTGCTATGTATAGACACCATTGAATATTAATTTCTTGTGCACACTAATTACATGCCTTAATATATGTGCTCTTGATGGACCAAATATTTTGCACATAATTGCACCCATTATTGCTATATGTGATGCATGAATACACTTCTTCTTAATCTTTCCTAACTTATTTTCCTTAGATATTTTGAGAGATAGGTCCCTCATACCCATTCGCACCTTGACTGTGCTTAACCAAGCCCTTCCCATGATGATGGGGAAGTCACTTTTGTTGTTGTCCATCTTGATTACCAGAAAATCAACAAGATAGGACCACCCACAAACTATGGTCACAATGTCCTCTACTAATCCCAAGGGGATAGTAATCTACTGATCTACAAATTCTAAACCAATGTTGCTCTTCTTAAGAGGTGGTAGGTTCTAGGCCTTGTACATATCATGGGAGATGAGGTTAACTCCAAAACCAAAGTCAAGAAGAGCTTTTCATAGCTCTTGTCTACTAATCTATAGATAGATGAGTGGACTTCCTAGATCAGATCTTTTTGTAGGAAGGCTTGACCTAATCAGAAATATCATGGGTTAACATTACAGTGCGAATCCTAGGTGGCACTTGGTTTGAAAGGCACTTGAAGGTATTTGATGTAGAGGATGAGGATGCTGGAGATGTAGGGCGATCAGCTGAAGTAGGTTGTGAGGGCTAGAGAGGACTACTAGGTTGGAAGAAAGGTCATTTTCTTGATCAATTATCTAGACCACTTGGTTGAAAAATTGTTTGTGAGTGTACAACCCTTGTAGCATTTTGTTGTCACGGCTGTGAAGGAATTTCACCTTGCATGGATGGAGTAGGAGGTAATTGAGTTAAAGGTGGAGGTGTAGGTGTAGAGGGATATGGAGGATGAAAAGGATATGGATATGGGTTTCCTCGAGTAGATGGTGAATGTGTTTAGTGGTACTCTAGAGAGTAATAGTGATGCTAAAATGATGCATGACTCATAGATTATCTAACGGAGACGAGCTACTAAACATAGTACCCGTATGAATCTGGTTGCCTATAAGGGTACTACTACCTTGATGGTGGCATTCCCCATGTTTGTGGTTGATACCACTATTGGTATTATTTATATGATTGTGGAGGAATTCCACTTGGATAGTAAGCTTATTGTTGCTGGTGGAACTGTCTTAGACTACCTTAAGGGTAAGGCAATCGTCTTGGAGCTTGCCTATGTGCTAGGTGAGGATTCAATGCGTACACTCTAGACTCTTGTAAGTGTGACACCACATGGCAACATCCCTTTGGATGTTCATATTGATAAATGTCACATTTAGTTTCATCATCATAGTTAGACTCCACAACTTCCTCTACTACAGCAGCTTTTCCCTTACCTCTTTGGTAGGCACATTCAGCTTCTTTTCACCTCCTGCGATTATGATCACTATTTTTCTCTTTGGATTCTATAGTAATCTTTAAAGTAGTTTGAAACTTTTCATCCAAAGAGTCCCATAACTTATCAACCTTGGCCAAAATATCAAAAATAGATTTTTAGATGGGCAAGGTCTTTTTGTTCACCACTTCATCAAGTGGTGACTCCTCATCACAAAATCAAACCTCTCATTTTCTAATGAAAGGATCCTTGTTATATTCTTCAACACTTTCTCTCTTTCGTAGCTCACCTTCTTCTTTTGATGCTTGCTCAATTAACCCTTGGATTTGATGAGCTTTCATTTTAGACAATCTTCCTTCAGCATACATCCCAAGGGTTCTTCTTGTTTTTGCTCTAAGCTCATCTATGATGTGGCAAAGTTGCTCCCTCTAAGAGTAACCATGGCTAGGGCATTTTTGTAAGAGTGAATAGTATCAGCCCATGGCAGCAACCAAGGGTTTGTGTGCTTCCTATTTCTAGCTTTGGATTTACCTTCTCAAACTAGATACTCTGGAGTACGTCTAGTATTTGTCATTGAATAGTTCTAACATGGTACCCCAACTGCGAATAGATTCTGACTCTAAGAACTGATACCAACTTTTAGCTACCTTAATGAGTATCCTTGGGAAAATCTTGAGTTTCTACCACTCATTCTCTATATTTTTTAAGGCACAGGCATCTTGAAAAGCTTGTAGATGTGTTTGCGAATCAGAATTATATCCCCCCTCAAATCTTGGGATATTGTTCATATCTAGGTGCTTGATCCAACTATCCTTCATATGCCTAGTTGGGATTTTCACTACCTCTGCAATGTTGAGCATACTTAAAGTTGCCAATAAAAGTTCATCATCATCACTGCATTGATGATGTCAATGATGGCTTTAGCCACCCCTTTAATTTTGGTGGCCTTCATGGTCATTGTTATTTCACCGATCACCTTCATCATGGTTGTTTCGATGGTGACTTCTATGTGAACTGTCAAATAAAGATGAATGTTTAGAATCAAATGAAGAAGATGAAGAAAAAGATGGACCACCACCACCACCATAGTGTCTACCACCACCCTTACACTTTTTAATGATCACCATCCTTAGATTCCTTCTTGTTGCGATATTTATCCAAGTCCCTATCTTGGCTACCACTCTTTCTTGACCCTGGTTTATGAATAGTTGATTGCAAGGTTAGGTTCACACTCTCACCATCAGTAATAGGGGCTGGAGAATCTTCATGTTGAGAACCTTCCAAGGAAGAATCCTCATTGTCCTCTTGATCGAATAGGAACAAGGGGTTAGTGTAATGTTTCCCCTTTGTAGCTTCATTGAGTTTTTCCTAACGTTTATCTCACTTACGTTGTGTTTGAGTGGGGCAGTAGTTTCGAGTGTTGTATCATCCATGAAGATCTACTATGCCCAAATTATTAAGTATTTTAAATAGCATTCCAAGAATAGATCTATTGGGGGGCAAGACGACATTGCCCTCCATATCACGCCATCGCATTTGTTCATCCTAATGTAGGATGAAGGTGAAATTTGTCACAAACTCATCTGGATGAGTGTATACCACCTTGAATTCTTATGGGACTGGTGGTTTAGTATCTTTAGGCTTATGAGAAGAAGAATACATTTTGCAAAATAAAATGAAATTGTCAGTGTGCTTGTATAATTTTATGTATAGTGGGAATGATATGGACCTTTAGGTTCATGCAACAATATTAATGATACTTACTTAGACCTAAATAGTGCACGTTCCACAAAAAAAAGTCCCAGACAACAACACCAATGATGACTGACAAGGTAACCCTACACCCAACCACACAAATCACAAAGTGTTCACACACGATTTGGTCAAATTTTATGGACTTCATCATTTCTAGTGCACTAGCCCCTTTAGGAAGTGAATCTAGCCTTAAGGTTAATCATTGTCTTCCCAATTACACTTGTGACATTTGTTGGTATGGTTAAGTGTAACTAAGGCATCCGATTTTTATCATTTTGTGTTTTATAAGTTGGTGCTCAAATGTAGATAAAAATAATTTAGTTAACTAATCTAAATTAACTAATTTACTAACATTTAGTTAATCCTAACATAAGTATCTATTCCCACTTTTTGTACACATCCTAAACCCATGTGTCCATTGCTAGGTGACCAAGCGCTATGCTACTGGGCATACCAAGCAATAATGCTACTAGGATTACCAAGTGAATACATGTTATGCTTGAAGTAGTTGTACTTATGTGTGTAATCTATCTAGCTTAATTGCTTATCCAACATAGTAACTAGAAAATAATTGATAATTGATTGAAAACATTTAATAAATAATTGTAAATAGCAAATTCATAAATAAAATATCTAATCTATCCAAAGTACTACAAGGTTTATCAAAAATCTCATCTTTATTGCCACACACACTATCGTGCTCAGGTACAACAATGCTCAAATAAAGATTTGTACACTCAATGACTCTTGCTACGGGCACTTGGGGAAAAAATTCTAACTTTCAAATGAAAAAAATGCAAGAGCTTTACTGCTATTGAAATCTAGATTACCATAAATGCAACTAGTAGGTGCATATTTATAGGCAATGGATAGACACTTCATTGACGAGGCCTTGTTGATGTAGGGAGAGATGCGTCGACAAGGCCTCATCAACATAGCCAACCAATGACGACTTATCAAGCTTCTACATCTAAATGCAATGAATGTCAAAATGTCCTGAAGAATGTAATGTGAGCTCTTAAATAGAAAAGATATCAAGATTCCAGATGTAGAAACTCTAATCCTAATTCTAAAAAATAAAAATAAGATATTTATTTCTCAACTCACATTTCATAATATTGAGGTGTTAGCCTAATGGTAAGAGTCTTATCTTGGTAATTCTAAGTCACAAGTTTAATTCTACTAGGTAGCACTAAGTTATAAATTTTTAAAAAATTCTATAAAATGAATTATAAAATTGGTCCAATCAATCCAAGAGGTCTTAGTGTATGCAAGTAAAAATTTCAATTTCAGTTTATAAAAACAAATAAAATATTTAATAAACCTTTTTATAAAAATTATCATAAACCAATTAATAAATTTAATTTATAAACTATCATATGCACAAAACCTAATTATGTAATGTACATGTCAATCATGCCTCAACCATAGCCATCATGAAAGCTTGTCAAACTTATACATTAGGTTAGTGCACACCAACTAAATATAAAATAATGCATAAATAAAATATACATGAATATAAAATATAATACTGAATATTTAAACTACTAATATGTAATACAAAAAAGAATAACACACATTCATAAGAGCATTAAAGAAATACTAACACAAGCATGAGGTAAGAATACTAACGTAGGCATCCAAAGATACAAGTTACAATATGAAAGCCATCCCATATTTTCCTATTTCTTACCAAATTGGATCTAATACATTTTCTCTTAATCTTTCCTAGCATTAGATATCCTTTTAAGCCTTCCTCATGGAGCCATCTTGTAAAGCCTTGTAGCCTTGTTATCTTGGACCCTTCTTCTTACATAAGCATAGAACCTATCAAAGTATAGTAAATGGATATGAGTTTTAAATGTTTTCTCATTTGTAAATCTAATGTTCTTCCTTATGATTCATTCATATCCTCATAATGATTAACCTAGCCTTGTCCTAATATCATATTCAAAATGTGATTCATTTACATGTCACTTGAATATACTATTTCCATGTTTTTCATTATTCTCTTAAATCGTTTGTATTTCTAGTAAGTTTTGATTTGATTCTAATTTCTTCATGACTTCCTCATTTTTAAAAAAATTTCATACCATGTTTTTATTGTTGTTTCATGCCATCATGACTCATGGTGAATAGTAGCATAACTTGGTGTAGGAATTCCAATGGAAACAATGACTTGTAGTTAGGTCATGATTAAAACCATAACTAGACCAAGAGTCATGGGCATAATTATAAACATTTAGTAGGAGTTGTGGTATGTGATTTTTTTATAGTGATTCCTATAACTTGTAGTGAATTCATAGTCTCAACCACAAGTTACATATAATAACAATTTGACTAATCTATGGATAAAGCTCCAATTAGAATAATTTCAGCATTAACTTCCAACATCACCATGCATAGACTTATCTTCTAGCCCCAATTTTTCCTTTTTTGACCATTATACACAATCATCAAGGTGATAGGCATTAGTTTTGCTAATTTTAGTAGCTTCAAGTGACATGAAACAACACATTTTACCTAGGTGATGCCAAGTAAAATTTATGCTATCTACCAATGTCACCTCTATAGCAAACATTAAAAAAACTTATTTTCAACTATAATTTTGGCTTCATCAATCCTTCAATAGCTAGTCCACATCATTCATAGGATAAAAAACATTAATTTTGGTAGATTCAAAGACTATTTTAGGGATCAAAACTACATCCTACACCTAAGTGACACTAGGTGACACTAACACCAACATTAATGTAACCTATAGGGAAAATACCATATTTGATCTTTAACAACACTTTTGATCTCATGTGATCCCTAGTGTCCATGCATCATCAATGTCACCCACCTTGCACATGTATTTTTTAATTTCTAAAAATAAACTTTGAGTTAAATGTAATGAAATTCAAGTAAATTTTGAAAAACTTTATAAATACTAGGATTAAACATCAATTAAAGGCTAATTTCTTGAGATTTAAGAATACTTTTTAAATTTCGAGAGATTTGAAGTGCTGATACCTACATTAATTACATCACTTGCATGCTTCACAGCTATCCCAACATCCTCTATAATCTATAAGCTTAGTCTTGGCATCCATGCCCCTAGCAACACATGTAAGCATACTAATGCCAGCATCAGCGTCACCAAGGCTAGCATCAATGTCATCTACTACAATTTCAACATCACAAAGACTAGTGTTAGCATCATCTACTTTAGTACTAGCATCACTTGTAGGATAGTGCTTGGAAACTGCTTTATTTTGATCCTAAATCAATTTCAAATAGAACCAGTAAACTATCCATTTACTTGTGAACCTATAAGAGGTTAAAATTCATCATTTAAATCTTATTTTTCTCATGAAATAATTTTAATTTTTGATTTTCACCCTACAATTTACATTCCCAACCATTATAGCTTTTAGCTCTTCCTAGGAGGCAAACTCTATTAGTTCATTTAATATAGCATTTTTACTTTTCTAGGAAGGAAAAACCCTAATCCTTCCACATATTTATGTCTATCTTCTTACCCATTTTAAACATATTTATATCATTAATATTTTATCATATATTATTCATATTTCATCAAATTAGTTATTAAAGTTTATAGTTACTCATTTATACCTCTATTGATTTTGATCTTGATTGATAGGCTAAGTTCTTACTTAATTTGAGGTTCATGCACCTTCATTTGTTACCATTGATATATCAAGGTTTGATCATACTAAATACTTTTTATAGGCATATATCATATGCATAAATGTGTAATTTGTGGAGCTATCTTTGTATATTTTTGAGAGAACATTTTTGCAAGAACATTATTGGTACTAAAAGGAGGGTCAATAGGTTTTCTAATGTCATGAATCCATTTTCTAGAATTTCATAGGTCCTTTATAATATTTTTTTATTTTGCCTTTTTTTTATGCTTTTACTTAGGTTTGATATGTTATTCTCTTTCTCTATTTATACTTGATCCATATTTCCAAGTATGTGCAAAAGATCCTCTTTAACACCATGTCTGGCCAAGGGTCTTATTCATCTAAGAGCAACTAGGTTTTTCAATTCATGATGATGAGGAAAGCACAAGCATTCATGGCACCCATGTCCAAACATGAATACAAATTACATTTGCAAAATAGGAGCTAAACATCACATTTTCTAAAATTAAGCTATAGAGGATGGTTGCTTATGAAATAGCTAATGAACTAGAATCATTCTTTCCCAACCCTAATCATTCTATTGAGATAGATTTGTTCAAGAAGATAGATTTATTTGAGAGGATAACATTAGTAAAGTACCTGGCCATCAAGGATGAGATTCAAGCATTGGTTGGCACTAAAATTCAACAAAGACAAAATGTGTTGGATTACTTGGTGAGACATCCTAATATCAATCTCAATAGAAGTTATTAGTTCCAAGACCAACACAATGAGAGTGATGGCAACATTAACATTCATGAGGATGAGGATGGAAATCCTCATGTTTGAATACCCATAGAACTACTCCATAGCATATCACATGACCATCAAGCTCAATAGAGTAGCATATTCACCTAATTAAGTCAACCAATCTACTAAACCTTCACCTCCCTCAAACTATCTACTCAATAGCTCTTGCTCAAACTACTATAGCTATTGTCACTCCCTCTATAGTTACCTTACCATCAACCTATAGCTTGTTCCCAATCATAATGGATGTAAATCCAACAATCGAGATGCAAGTTCAAAATCCTAATCCCTTATTAAATCTTTTCTATGTCTTATCCTTTACACCACTAGTACAACAACAACAAGTTTTACTATCCTTCCTTCAACCTTTTCAAAATTTGCCTTAATATAATATTTCACAACCTATTTCCAAGCCCACTAGTGTACCTCCATTCTTAATAATATTTCTATATCATATATCCCTGGTGATCCACTTTTACCTCAAGATTTATCATGTAGGTTGTAAGCCAATGAGGACTAAACACTAAAAGTCATAACACTACATGGAGATAGTCCTATAGTTTCTATTGTCCATATTATTTTTGATCCCATTAATCTATTTATTTCACTTGTCCAAGTTTCTAAGGGGATTTCATTTCCACATTTCACTGAATATTATGAGAATTTTAATACTACCAATCATGTTATCATCTTTTGAAATAAGTGTATGTTGTTGGTAAGTTATTCTCACACCATTTTAAGAAGCTTTTCAAACACACTAATAGGTAAAGCACTTGAATGGTATAGGGCTCTCACTCATGGATGCATCACTTCCTTGGAGAAACTCTTTATAGCTTTTGAGGGATTCAAATATAATATCATCAAAGGTGAAATACTATAGAAGCTCCTAGCCATCAAGTAGGCTTCCATTGATTATATATCTAAGCTCATCACTAGATGAACTTTGGCCATGATGAAGTTCACTCATTCATTACATGAAGATCAACTATTAACCATTTTCAAAGAACTAATTAATTATTACATCAAGAATAAACTAATTTTTCCTAGTTCACTCAACCTTCATGATACCATCACTTAAGTAAAACACATTGAAGATATTATCATTTAGTAGCATGACCTATAATGAATTAGTTTTTGTAACAAAGAAAGCAAAGATATGGGAAAAGAAAAGGCTTCATAGAATGTAGAATAAATGATTTCTTTGGTAAATCAAACTTTACCAATATTCTCATCCACCACTAATAATGCTAGAAAAACTTCATTAAATGTAGGCCAACAAAGGAGACCACCTAAGTATTAGTCCAAGTACCATAAATTTTCAATGATCTACACATAATTATACAGCATGCTACCAAAATAATGGCACATCACCTCAAAATAGATCTTAGAAAAGATAAGGGCATGATTTAGGAGATGCAAACTGTAGTCACTGATCCTTCCTAATGGATAAAAGGATATCCACCTATTCCAAAGTGGTACAATTCTAATAAGTTTTGCTATTACCTTAAGGCTACAGCATGATACTAATGATTGCAGATCCTCAAAGATGATGTTCAAGTGCTACTGGAAAAAGAAGAGATAGTTTTTAATACTCTAGTGCAACCTAGTAACCAAAACATAGTTTTCAACACTCTAGTGCAACCTAGTAACCAAAACATGCAAATTTTTCAAGACCTATTAAATACTCATTTAAGAAGGATCCTTTCTTTTTGCATGAGCCCAAAGTTAACCATCCTAAAATCCTCTTTGTCATGCAAATGGATCTCTCTTATAGAAACTTTCAACCATTTATCCATTTTTGAAATCCCAAGAAGTCTTTCATTATTAACCTTTCTTCAAATCATTCTAACAAATACACAAATCAAGTTATCTATAGAGATCCATTTTTCATTAACATGACACCACATTATGATGAAGCTCTAGTGCATTAAAATCCCCCTATTTAACTATCCTCCATCTCCTCTAAGAAATTAGTTACTTTTACCTATCCCATCTAGACCAATTAATTATCCACCTATCCTACCATATGCCACACTAACACCATCTCACACTTCTACCCTACCTAAGTTACAAGAATCACCCCTACTTCCTACTCCTACATCACTCATTAGAGTTTTCACAAGGATAGAAAAGATAGTAGTGTTGAATAACAAAATGAAGGAGAACGACCAAACTAATAAGAAATATTCCAAATAGCAAAAAAAAAAATGTGTCATATCCAACAACTACTCCAACAGTTATTCCAGTTATTCCATCAACAATTATTCCTCTAGTGCCTCCTCCTTCTAAAGATTTAATAGAATTAGGCTTTGTTCATAACCATTTTAGCAATGGAGATAAAGAGGACCAATCTTTCTCTCTTTGACCTTATCTAAACCTCTAAATAACATTACTTGATGTTAGACAAGCTTCTTAAATCTATCACTATTCCCATGAACATGCAACCTCATGCCTAGGCCATATCATCAGTGCTTCATGCACCTCTGTACAAAGTAGAT
This sequence comes from Gnetum montanum, assembly GCA_015680685.1. Taxonomy (NCBI): domain Eukaryota; kingdom Viridiplantae; phylum Streptophyta; class Gnetopsida; order Gnetales; family Gnetaceae; genus Gnetum; species Gnetum montanum. The sequence goes on from MNCI01010956.1 coordinate 184,920, forward strand.
TATTTGGTATTCAAAGGTAAAAGTACCAAAACTCATCCTACAGTACATGGCATGTTCCAGCTTTCATTCTACAGTATCATATAGATTAGGGACAACATGACACTACCATTATCAAATTTGGATGATGAAGTGGAATCTAACATCATTTCATGGATCATCTTTAAGTATTTAGATCTTGAGAAATAGGTCATATACTCTAACCATAATCCTACTTTAATTTCATTTAGTGAAGCTAGATTAGAGGTTATAGATATGATTAAGTTGTTCTTCCTGATTGGAAATTGCATTGCTTTGGAAGCTATCTTTATAGTCATTACAAACTTATCAAGCACTAATACTATCCTAGGTAAGCCTTGGTTAGCTTACCATCATGATGTTTCTTCTCATGTGCATTAAGAAATTCATTTCTCATGTAAGGATACAAAAGTAACCATGCATGTAGATACTAAACTCCTTGTTATTTCTTGTCTTGATCTTTTAGAAGAAACCACACTACGCTCTAAACCTATTATGATAGGCCAAACAACATCATTAGAAAGAACTGATGAGTTCAACATCAGTATCTCATAACCATTTACTTCTTTTGAATTTATAGATTTAGGCTTTGGTGAACTTGATATCATAGAATCTATTAAAAGCATCAAAGGTCTTACCCATTTCCAAGCTAAGAAAACCATTGCTAACATGTTTCCTTCTTGGGAATCACCTCATTTATACCTTTTTATTTTCCTTATTTTATTTCATTATTCTAGCTTTTACCTTTATTAGTAATGTTTCCTTCCATTTTATTTTATATTATTTTGAAATATTTCATTTTCTTTCATCTAGTTTTTTTATGTCATCTTATTGTATGCCTTAGTTAATAAAATATAAAACCATAAAAATTCATAAACATAAAAATAGATAAAATGAAAAATGCTATAAAAAATAAAACTAGAAACATAAATGGATAAAAATTAAAAGACCATAAACATAGAAAATTGTAAAAATCATGAAAAAAACATTGTTTTCTATAGTCACTTTGCTCTTCCACATACATGATTTACATAGTTTTTCAGCTAAAATCTGTTTTTTCATGCTTACATCAATGCTATGAACAAAACAATGAAAAAATAGCTACTTTCTCTATATGCTACAATCTTCCTCTTGATCACTACTCTCTATCTCTACTAGACCATTAGTAGGAAAACTTTGTCCCACCACTACTTCTTTATCGCCTCTCCTACAAGCACCACCTATTCAATTCCTATGATCCCAATCTCCTCTTTGTCTTCTTCTACCTCTTTCATTCATTATTATTTCCCTATTCCTATGAGCAATTTATCCCTTAATTAATCCTAAACCTAACGATCATCATCCTACTTATCTTCAAGTCAATATCAATAAATTAGTCATTTATATCAATAATAAGTATTCAATCTATGCCTATTGAACGGAATCTAGTTGGAGGCATATTGTTATTTACAACAACCTCATTCATAATCATGTAAGAACATATCTATGAGATTTAAATGGATCTATTATACTTCAAGGATGTGTTGTATGATAAATGGAAAGGATGTGCACAATTTGCTATGTTTTGAGTATGAAAAGTGAATGATCTATCTACTACATGGATCTCTAAGAAAACAACTAATCATTTGTCACTATGTTTGTTTTAATACTTTTCTCCTCTTATCTATGTTTCACTGCATTATTTTTTACTCTCTCTCTCTCTCTCTCTCTCTCTCTCTCTCTCATGCAACTTTATTTATGCTTTCTAGTCTCTACTTGTTCCATTCTACTAATATTTATTCCTATTAACACATTATCATAGAATATTTGTCAACTATTTGCCTCCTACAGAGAGCCATGGTTATTTTGTTATTTTTACTTCATGTGATGATGTGTTGAGCTTGAGTGGGATAGGAAGAAAACTTATCAGTTACCTATATCATTAGAGCATGAGATCTAGTTGTATCCCACTACTATGACATATCATGTTAACTTGGTTTATTGGTGCTATCCCTCATTACTTTCCTCATTTTCTTACTTTCTCAATTTCAAAACTCTATATTTCATCATTTCTTTCTCATGTTTCTATATTCTTCCTCTTAACTTCCTCTTTTTACCTATTTCCATTTTTCTCATCAACATATCAATGAGAATTGAGCATTTGTGTTTTATTCTACTAAGGGTGTATTGAGAGTTTGAGTAAGAAAAGGTATGAATACTAATCAATGGCATCCATTCTATCATTTTGTGTGTAGGATTTAGCAATGTTCTATCTCTATGATACAAAACTATTCTCAGTATTGATGCACCGGTGATATTCTAACATGCTTTACTCATCCTATTTCTTTTATTCCCCTTTTTCTTTTTCATCTACATTATCAACTCATCATTCATTCTCTTCATGATGGATCCTTCTTTCGAATTTCAACAACATCCATCAAGATAAGGTAATGTTATATCCACTTTTTTGGTATTTTAATGCCTAAAATAAGTATGGATTTAGGATTATTGCATCCACTTGGACCATCAAAATACCTTCAAAATCATCATCACAAGTTGTGTTTTGGGCTCCCATAGATCCCCAAAAGATTTTTCCAACTATCTCGTGTTGGTTTTTTAGAGTAGAATATAATAATTTTTTATTTTTATTATAAAGTAGGACTTTATTTTAATAAAATATAGGAAATTTATGAATTAATTGGTAGTTGTAATGTTATTTTGGCCCCATTATATATATATATATATATATATTTAATTTTTAAGGTTTTTTTCATTGAAGTTATATTGTATTATTTTTAATAAACTTCATCCCACTTATCACATATATATATATCCAAGGCATCTTTTGGAAATTTGTATCATGGAATCATCAACATAATTTTAGCAAGAATTTCACTAGTTCACTATCTATTCATCCATCTTTCATCAAGTCATCAATTTATCAAAATTTATCAACATCATACATCATTATTTACTTAATCTTGGAAGTCAATTAGAATTAATGGTATTTACTATTTCGATTATATCTCAATCATTTCACAATATTTTTTAGTGATTTTAGATTTATTTAAAAGGCAAAATATGTGACTTTAGTATCAAAAACTTAAAAATTTTGAAGTCATAATCTTTGAAATTTGTACTACTAGAATTACGATGATTTTTGATTGACTGGAAACATAATATAACCTCAACTTCTAAATATCTTTTGTAGTACATTCTTCTTTCAGATTGTATATAAATTCCTAATCTTTCCAAAATATAAATTTTATTAGCTAATTCATTGTGAAGTTAAGATAACCAAGTAATTCTTTCGTTGCCTAAAACTCCTTCACTTGGTATCAAAGCATGAAGTTCATTTATAAAAATGAGCACAAAAAACATGGCTAGGTGCTCCATCATCTTTGATGGCTCTCAAGATTTCAACCTATGAACACGCATTATGAAATCCTTCCTTGAACATAATAACTATTAGGAAATAGTTAAAACAAGTTTCAAATCCATGTATGATTTTGAATATTTCATCAAATTACAAATCAAAGAATATGAAACAATGAAGAAGAATAATAATTTGGCTCTCATGATGCTATTGGCAAGTTATTTTTGGCAAAAACAATCTTCATACCATTGCCAAAGAAGTGTGGGATGATCTCCAATTAGAATACAAGGGAAGCTTGGAAAATCAACAATTGTAGCAACTAATCTACATATAAAAATTTGATACCTTGGAAATTATAAAGAATGAAAATGTTGAAAACTTCTTTATTAGAATGTATAAAAGCTTATGAAAAATATATGAATATGATTGTGGATATATCAATAGAAAATAGGGTTAGAAAGTTGTTCAAGGTCTTCATATAAATCCAAGATTTGAAATCATGATAGAAAAAAATACTTTTTCAAATATCTTCAACATGCTCAATATCAATAAATTAGTTCCTCAAGTTAGAACCTTGCAATTTATGAAGAATAAAAAACAATCGAGTGAAGATAATTAAGCCTACATAACTAACCAAATAGGAAGATGTATGTAAGGAAGCTTTAGAGGAAGAGGAAGATTTAATTATTAGAATAGAGATTAAGAAACAAACTTAGAATAAAATGGTGGTCAAAATACAAGAGGAAGAGGAAGAGGCATATGGAATTAGTCTGGAAAACAATGACAAGGTTAAGACTCAGTACCATATTGCAACTTCTGCAAAAGAAAATCTCATATCATCAACCACTTTTGGACTAGAATCAATTTTGAAACAATTCATGGATAAGCTTCACAAACAAAACAAGGTACTTCCTCATCATCTCAAAAGGATACTCAAGAAGAAGAGCTAGGAAATTATACAACCTTCAATTCAATTAAATAAATCAAGTAAGATTTTTGGATTGTAGATAGTGGGTGCTCCAATCACATGAAAACCTACAAAAATTACTTTCTAAATAACAAAACAAATAATAGTCTTGGCAACATCAAAATTAAATATAGAAAATACTTATTCATTCAAGAAATAAGAGATTATGTAGTTAAATTAAACAATGGATAAAAAGTCATCATTTCCAATGTTTATTATATTCCTAATATTTCCAACCCTCTTATCTTTGTTGGACAAGTCTCGGATGGATGAAAGTGTCATTTTCAAGAGAAATTCTTACATTATTAACAAATCCAATAGTTAAGAATTATGAAAATCAAGCCTTAAATAATAGAACATATTTCTTTGAATGTGACTATCTCAAAGGAGACATCATAAGCAATCATACTACTCAAGAAAAGCATGTTCTCACAACAAAAGCCGATCAAATCCCAAATAAAGATGAAGTCAAAGAAAAGGATAATAAGGATTTTAGTAAGTCCAAACTTTGGTATGGAAGGACTAGTCACACCTCTTATCACAAAATTGAAGGAATGATCAAATAGGAAAAAGCTATAGGAATAAAAATTTCAGATATTCCTCAAGACAAATGTAAGACTTGTAGATAATGAAAGCAAATCAATTCTCCTCACAACTCTTACATGATAAAGAAGAAAAAATAATTTAATCTTTTGCACATGAATCTTGTTGAACAAATGTCCATTATTTCAATAGGAGAGGCAAATTACTTCATGATCATGTGGATGCTTGCTCAAGATATACTTGCACTTACAATCTAAAGCAAAAGGATAAAGCCATCGAATACTTTGAAGCTTTCCATGAACTAATTTAAAAGTCTATGAATGTTAAGATTAAGACCATCATATCAGACATAGGAGACGAATTCATAAATAAAGGAGATGGTATCTTTCACCAAATCACATATGGATATAGCCTACAATCAAACATAGTTGAAATAAAGAAGAGAATAAAACAAGACATGGCAAGGTTCTTACTAAAGCATGCCTCACTATCTAACTAATATTGGAATATGGCCATCACAGCTTCTTATTACATTTCTAATTGAATCATCATCAAAAGTAATGAATACATATCTCCATATGAAATTCTATACAATAGAATTTCTAACCTCATTCATATGAGAACATTTGGGGGTCATCGCTATGTAAAGAGCCTAAAATAATTCATTGACAAACTAGAAGAAAAAGGAAAGAAATGCATCTTTGTTGATTATGATTCTTACATGAGTGGATACAAGTGCTACAAAAGTTCAAAACCTTGGATTCAAAGATACCATCCTTGTATTCAAATGCTATATACAAATTTTGAAAGAAGAACTGCAAGATCTCACAATATTACAAATATGACATATTCAGTACTCTTAAGTAAACCAACCAGTGTTAAGGAAGCCATGAAATTAAAAGTCTCAAAAGAAGTCATGGACAAAGAGTACAATGTCATCCTAAAAAATAACACATGTGAATTAGTGGAAAAACCAAAAAATAAAAAAGTTATTGATTGAAAGTAGTTGTATAAAATAAAGTACAATGAGAAAGAAGAAGTTACAACACCCAAAGCAAGACTTGTGGCAAGATGATTCAAACAAAGGAAACATATTAACTATGAAGAAATATTTACATCGATAGCCCAATTTGAAACCAATAAGCTCAGTCTCTTCATAGCAGCACATAAAGATCTAAAGGTTCAAAAAATGAATGTTAACTAAGCATTTCTAAATGGATACATCAAAGAAGAAGTATACATCTACCAACCTAAATGTTATGTTATCAAAGGAAAAGAGAACAAAGTGTGCACATTAAAGAAAGCTCTATATGGCCTAAAGTAAGCACCCAAGGCTTGGTTCTAGAGAATTAATAACTATCTCACTAGAAATAATTATTAAAATTACATGTTTGAACCAACCCTATATTTCAAGAAGGAAGGAGATGATTTCATCATCATATCACTATACATAGATGACATTATCTTTATTGCCACCAATAAAAGGCTAGTAGAAGATTTTCAGAATGACACAAAAATTGAATTTGAAAAGAAGGATCTTAGAGAACTCAAATACTTCCTAAAAATTAAAGTGAGCCAGGATAAGAAGATAATGAAGATTCATCAAACTAAATACACAAATTCCATCAATGAAAAATTCAATCTAAAGAATGAGAAGCCAGTGAGCAGTCCTTTATCATTCAATTTAAAGTTAACTAGCAAGGATAAGACTCCTCTCATAGATGTAACATGTATAGAACCATGACTGGATCATTTTAATTTCTGTATCATACCAAATCAAATTTATAATATGCAACATCATATTTAGTATTTGTGCATCTCTTTAAGAATATGAAAGGAACTTGAAACTTTAAGATTCAATTAAGTAAAGAAAATAATAAACTTCCTGCATATTTAGATGTTGATTGAACAAGAGATAATGATTATAGAAAACCCATATCAGGAGCTCTTATTATGTATAGAAAAAAATTCCAATATATTGAAAATTAAAGAAATAATTACTCATCAACTTATCCACTTGTGAAGCAGAGTTTATTATCATGGCCAACTACCTCCAACACATACTTTGGCTAAATAAATTTCTCTCACACTTAGGATTCAAAGTTAATCTCTCTACAAACTTGTATTGTGATAATATAGTAGCAATACAACTATCCCAAGACTATGTGCATCACCAAAAATCCAAACACATTGACATCAAGTATTATCTTATCAAGGAAGAAGTGAAATAAGGAACCATCAAACCCATTCATAGTAGTTCAAAAGAGTAACTTGCTAACTTACCAACAAAAAATATTTTCTCTCACAAGATCAAGTGCCTCAATAAATCTATAGGAATTTAGAGCATGAAAAAGAAAGTAGAAAGTAAAGATAAAGAATGAATATTGTCTTCCACTCTAATGAGGATTTTTTAGAGTAGAAGATGATAAGCGGTAATGTACCCCTATGCTTAACCATACGAATCAGAAGTGTTCACACACAATCTAGTTGAATTCCATGGATGGGACTATTTGTAGCATCTAGATCATTATGCTCTAATCACAATTCATTGTCTTCCCACTTGGACTATTGGTAGCTTTGTCATGTATGGTTTAGTCCAAAGTGAGGCATATGATGTTTATTATTTTATGTTTTATAAATTTGATCACCTAAAACAAGAATGAAAGGTAAAGTAATTGAAGATCTAATTCATCTACTGCCTAGCTAGCCTAACACAAGTACCCATTCCACTTTCCTAAACACATCATGAACACATATAGTGTTGCTAGGATATCAAACATTAAGTGTTGCTAGGCTATCAAACATTAAGTGTTGCTGGGTTACCAAGCACTGTATGTATGCTTGAAGCAATCGTGCTTGTGTTCATTAACAACTAAAAATTAATTAATTAATTGAAATGTAGTAAAATAAATTGCATTAAAAGAAACATTAATCTATTGTTAGTGTTACAAGGATTTTCAAAAGAGTTCACTTTTATTCTCATCACACTGTTATGCTCAGGTACATGAGTGCTCGAACAAAGAATTGTACATACTTAGACTCCTTCTATGGGCACTCAAAAAATATTCTAACTCTAAGAAAAATAAATTGCAAGAGAGTTGCTACTCTAATTGAAAACTAACATGAAAACTAACTTAAAACTGAAGCCCAAGCACTATATTTATAGGCTAGTGTATATACCCCGACATCAGATACTCAACGTCGTAGCAAGATCTCGATGTTGCAACCTCGACATCATGTACCTGATGTTGTAGTGAGTGCAAAATGTGTTTCATCATACCCCCATGACTAAATGAAAACTCATCCTTAAGTGTAGAATAGGGGGAACAAGTTCCTTGAAAAATACTGGGAAGGTATGGGATTTTTGACTAACATACAAACTGACTCAAATTGACAAACAAACATTGACTGCCCAAGTGTAAGGAATTACAACTTTTTACAAAATTGGCTGTTCATGATAAGAGAAGTGAACACCTTGGATAAAACTAACATCCAACACCTCTTAGCAGTAGAAGAATAAGAGAGAAAAGATCCAACAATTATTAATGGTCCTCATTATGTGGTACTGCTGCATCATCCTTAGCAAAGATAGTCTGACTTCTAGTCCATACTTCCCATTGTAATCACAACAAAATCATGAATTATTATGCAATGTATAACACAT
>MNCI01010956.1:193747-226452 GCA_015680685.1 Gnetum montanum
AAACTACCAAAGTTACAAATTTGTCAAAATTTCATTAATGAAAAGGGACTACACGTTTCTAGAAAGAAGGAAAACCATAGAGTTTGTATATGGGTGGATGTTGTGGACTCACTACCTATTACATGAAAAAGAACCATGTCCTAATCATCCGTAACAAAATTCAAAGCCAGAAACCAGATAGAAAAAATCGAATAACAAAATAGTACATACCACCATCAAGCAACACATTACCACTGTACTTGGCACTTATTAACAAAAAGTTAGAAAATCACACCAAAATAAAAGAAAATATAAAAGAAAGTGTAAAACAAAAAATGTGTAAAACTAAAAGTTGAAAAACACTTAGGAATCCTAAAGATTAGAATGGGGGGTGACCCCCATGACTAAACATTTGGCCATGACAAGGATTAATAAGTGGATAAATAAGATCCATGCATGTATGAAACATTGGTAACTGGTCATGCCCCTACCACTAGGTGTTTGTTTATGATGTGGTGGTTGGGTAGAAAAATTATTGGTCACACACTTGATGGTTAAATGTATGGTGGGTCAGGGTATGAGGTGTGTTAACATTATGGATGGCTAGCCCATGATTATACCCTTGATCATGATACAGTATGCATGGATTTATTTGTCTCCCCATAGTATTAGATTCATTATTTGAATTTGGGATTAGAGTATTGATGGATGCCCTTGTGTATGATCGAAGGATGTTGGTTGAGACAAGGAAGGTGATGCATCAAATTGGCCTTGTGCTGGCTTAGATGATATGGTAGGTCCATGCATAGTTTGTTTTGGCTTACATCCTTTCCTCCAGAAGGGATGTTTCCTACATTATGGTTGGGACCCACTGGTGTCAACATGTCTATGCACATTTGTAGCACAAGAGGCACTCATTTTTTGATATTGTGTTGTGAAACGTTCTTGTGTCCTAGGTGGTGGCATATAATGAGGTGGAGTATGAGAATATTGAGGGTAGGATGGATGGTAAGGGGCACGAGGAGGTGATCCTTTAGGGGATGTCATGGGTTGATGGTACTCGGGAGAGTGGTAGTGGCGATTTGAAGTAGAGGATGTAGAACTAGTTGGAGAAATAGGGTGTTGAACATAATATCCATGCGATTTTGGCAGATAGGGTGGATAGTACTAATTTGGTGGCAGCCTCCCCCATGACTATGATTGTTGCCACTATGGTTGAAGAACATGTTGAGGCTAGTAAGTTCCCCTACAATCGTACGATCGATTGTGGAACTGTCTATAATTACCTTGTGGAAGAGGAAATCTCCTAGGCATGTGCCTTTGCACAAACTTGTAGTTTAAGGTACCTACCTAATACTCTTGTAGATGCAACAAGACTAGGCAATGGCCCTTTGAATGGTAATATATGCAGATGTCACATCCATTATCTTTTTCTATGGTTAAGTCTATAGCCTCATTTCCTTTAGTCATTTTTCCCATTTGCCGAAAAGTGTTCCTAGATATTTTTGGGTTCTGTATCCTTTGTTTAGTGTGATCGCCTAGCTTTTTTTTGCATGATTCTCTCCTTAACCATCTCAACAAGAGTTGTAACATTTTCATATATCCACTTGGACATCCTATTAAACTTTGCTTCTAGTTCATCAATAGACTTCTGTATCTGTAAGGTTTGTTGCAAGGTCACCTTATTAAGAGTGGTTTTATTCTCCTTACCATAGATCTAGACCTCCTTCTGTTGAAGAGTTAAGTCCCATTGATATTTCTTGACATTCTCCCATTTGCATATCTCTTCTTCTTCTTTTGCCACATGCTTTATTAGCTCTTTAATTTGATGGGCTTGGAGCTCGTATAATTACCCTTGGGAATACATCCCAAGGGTCTTCCTTGTTTCATTACAAAGTCCATCTATGATGTGGAAAAGTTACCTTTCCTCAGAGAACCATGGCCTGTGCATCTATTCAATAGGGAATAATATCTATCTAAGGTCATTTCCAAGGGTTCATGTTGTTCTTGCTTCCACTCTTGGATCTGTCTCCTTGGGTTAGACACGCTCACATAGGTTTGGTATTTCTTGTTAAAAAGTTCCATCATTGTGGACCATCGTCAGGTTAAATTTAGTCTCAATGATCTATACCATACTTTGTCTCTATCAATTAGTGTCCTAGGAAAGAGCTTAAGATTTTTCCATACACTTTCAATGTTGTAACAGATACAGGCTGGAAGGCTTGTAGATGATGTTGTGGATCTAAATCATAGTCTCCTGAAAATTTAGGGATATTATGCATATCAATCTTAGGTAGGTGACTCTCTTTGTGATGCCTATGAGATATCTTAATGGCCTTTGTTATTTTCATCATGCTCGTAGTGGCCAAGAGGGGTTCATTGTCATTAGACAAGTTATGATGAAAATCTCTATTTGATTGATGGTGATGATTTGATGTATGTTCATGTTGATGACCTTGAGTGTGTCTATGGGTTTGATTTTTACTTTTATTTTGATCCTTTTAGTGGAACTTTATCCCTATACCTACATTCATCTTTGTCAAAACTAGACATTGAGGGGGAAGAGGAAGATGAGGAATTGAAAGAATTTTCATGGCTTCTATAGTGTTCCTCAAGGTCCTTTGATTTATCATTTCTTGGTTTCAAGGAGGTCTTAGGCCTTGAGGCCTCCCCTAGTTTAGGATTTACAACATCTCCTCCAAGATTGCCTACCTTAGATGAATGTAGTCTTTGAGTGTCGTCAGGGTGATCATGATCATAAGAAACCTCTACATAAGATTGGTCACTCCAATTTTCTTCATTGTATATCTTGTTATTTCTTTAATGAATGTGTTCACTATAGAATGTATAGTCACTTCCATGTGAGAGAGACATTGTTATTAGTGTATACTATGTGTGAGTTAATATTTTTCATAAAGATATATCGTTAATGCCTTTACAGTGATCTTGTATAATATAACTAATCTAGATAACTAGCACCATCTATGGCAACAATGCCAATTATGAGTGGCAAGGTACCCCTATGCTCAACCATACAAATCACAAACGTTCACTCATGATCTAGTCAGATTCCATGGATGGGACTAGTTGTAGCATCTAGATCATTATGTTTTGATCATAGTTCGTTGTCTTCCCACTTGGACTAGTGGTAGCTTTTTCATGTATGGTTTAGTCTAAAGTGAGGCATATGATGTTTATTATTTTATGTTTTATAAATTTGTTCAACTACAATAAGAATGAAAGGTAAAGTAATTGAAGATCTAATTATCTACTACCTAACTAGCTTAACACAATACTCGTCCCACTTTTCTAGACACATCCTGAACACATATAGAGCTACTAGGCTACCAAATGTTAAGCATTGCTAGGTTACCAAGCACTGTATGTATGCTTGAAGTAGTCGTGCTTGTGTTCATTAACAAATAGAAATTAATTGCTTAATTGAAATGTAGTAAAGTAAAGTACATTAAAAGAAACATTAATCTATTCTCAATGCTGCAAGGATTGTTAAAAGAGTTTGTTTTTATTCCCATCACACTGCTACGCTCAGGTACATCAGTGCTCGAACAAAGAACTGTACACACTTAGACTCTTTCTGCAGGCACTCAAAAAATATTCTAACTCTGAGAAAAATAAACTGCAAAAGCTTCACTACTCTGATTGAAAACTAACATAAAAACTAACTCAAAACTAGAACCCAAGCACTATATTTATAGGCTAGTGTATATACCCCAATGTTGGATACCCAACATTGTAGCCCTAATGTCATGTACTCAACGTCATAGTAACTGCAAAATGTGTTTCATTAGAAGATAATAATTTTCTATTTTTATCATACAATAGGACTTTATTTTAATGAAATAGAGGAAATTTTCAAATTAATGGGTAGTTTTAATATCATTCTGGACCTAATATATATAATTCTTAAGGTTTTTTTCATTGGGACTATATTGTATTATTTTTAGTAAAATTTGCCCCACTTTATATATCCAAGGCATCTCTTGGAAATTTATATCAAATCATCAACATAATTTTAGTGATAATTTCACTAGTTCATCATCAATTTATCAACATTCATCAACATCATTCATCATTATTTACTTAATCTTTGAAGTTGAATAGTTAGAATTTAGGGCATTCACTATTTTAATCATATCTTATTTATTTCATAATATTGTTTTTTGATTCTAGATTTATTTGAAAGCTAGCTACATTAAGCTAAATTTTCATCTCAATATCTATCATTATTTTGGAGAAATTCACTATGCAATTTGGTAGATTTGTTGAGTCCCAAAATTTTACCAAAATGAATGATGATTAATGATTAGATCTTTTCTCCCTCATATCATAATGATTTAATGTGATTCTAAATTTATTTGAGAACTAGAATAGGTGGCTACATGTAACTAAAATTTCATCTCAATATCTTTGCAATTTGGGAGAAATTCACTCTATAATTTGGTAGATTTTTTAAGTCCTGAAATTTTATCAAAATAAATTATGGTAAAATATTAGATCAATTTTCCTTTATCATAGAATAATTTGATGTGATATTAAATTTCTTTGAAAGATAATATGTGTGGAAAGGTTTAGTTAAAAATTTAGCATCAAAGACTTAACAAATTTTGAGTTGTAATCTCTTATAGTTTCTCTAAAAGATTCATTGCAATTTTTGATAGATTGGAAAGAACATAACATAACCTTAGCTTCTATATATCTTTTGTAGTATTTCCTTTTTCAAAATTATATATAAATTTCTATTCTTTCCAAAAATATAAATTTTATTAGTTGATTTGTTGTGATGTCAACAAAACCAAGCAATTATTTCACTACATGAAATTCCTTCATTCCCCGTAGGACAAACATCAATTTTGATGCTTTCAACAACTTTGAGAGGGTGAAAAAGACAATTTTCATCTAGGTGACATTAGGTGTCAGCATCACCATACAAAAATGTATCTCTTAGCCTTAGTTTTTCCTTCATCAAGCCTTCGGCGACAAGTCTACATCACCCTTGAGATGACGAACATCAATTTTGGCGATTTTAGTAACTTTGAGAGATATGAAATAACACATTTATCCTAAGTGATGCTAGGTGATGCTAATGTTAATTTCAATTTTTCCTACCAACATTACCTCTACAGAAAACATCACAAAACTTATCTTTTAATTATAGTTTTGGCTCTATTGACCTTCTCGAAGCTAGTCCAGATCATTCCTAAACAATGAACATCAATTTTGGCATATTCAGAGGCTAGTTCAAGTGTCAAAACTACATCCTACACCCAAGTGATATTGATTTTGAGCATCATCTAGCTAACATCACCTATAGAGAAAAACACTAGACTTGACCTCTAACAATACTTTTATCCTAATGTCATCCTTGTCCATTCGTCATTACCTTGGCAATGCTTAGTAGCAATTTAGACATTGACAATAGTCTTTGGAATCCCAAAATGATAGTTTAGAGGGCATGGTGCATGCTGATGTTGAAGCTAGCATTAGTGTTACTATGTTATCCACTAGTATCATTAGTGTCACCCATTCTACACATGCATTTCAAGATTTCAAAAATGAACTCTGAGTTAACTTTAATGAACTTTAGGTGAATTTTGGAAACTATTATCCTATAAATACTAGGCTTAAACATTAATTCAAGGTCAATTTCTTGAGATACAAAATACTTTTCAAATTTTAAAATATTTGGAGCACTACTACCTACACCAATTGCATATATTCATGAACTGTGATCATTCCAACATCCTCTATAGTTTGTGACCTTAGTCCCAACATCTATGTCACTAGCAACACATGCAAGCATGTTAACATTAGATCAAGATTAGCATCAACATCATTTTCTACAGTGTTTACATCATAAAGGCCAACGTCAATGCCATTTGTTATAATGCTAGCATCACCTGCAAGATAGTACCTAGAAATGGCCTTGTTTCAATCACAAATCACCTCCAAATAATGTTGACAAATTTTCTATTCATCTATGAACTTATTATAGGTTAAAATCCATCATTTAACTCCTATTTTCTCATGAACTAAGTTTAATTATCAATTTTAACCTTTAGTTTGCAATCTCCATGATTGTAGCTTTTGGCCCTTCCTAGAATGAAATTCTATTAGTTCATTTAATAAAGCATTTTTATTTTGATGAAAATGGAAAATCCTAACCCTTACATATACTTATCTCTCTCTTCTTACTCTTTTGAAGCATATTTATATCATTTAGATTTTATCATATATTATTTATGTTCAACCAAATTGTTCATTAAAGTTTATCTTTATTCATTTATATCCATGTCAATTCTAATCTTGATTAATAGGCTAAGTCTATATTTGATTAGAGATTTTTATCTCTTCATTTCATTATTGTCAATATATCAAGTGTTAAATTATTCCAAAAATCATTTACAACTATAGATCATAGGCTTAAATGTATGGTTCATGCAAGTGTCCTTATCAATTTGTGAGAGAACATTTTTGTAGAAACACGATGATGATGCCCTAAGAGTTCCTTTCGATTGTCTTTCTTTAATATCTATCCCTTAAAGGCAATTCAACATTGCCATCATGGCTAGACCTACACTTAACCAAGAAGGAGCAGCTAATCTAGTTTATGTCTCACTTCACCTAACACCTATTACTCATCTTTTACTTGATTTATAACTCTATGTTGATCTACCCTCTAATTCATGGGTATAAATACCTTAGGTCAAACCCCCCAAAGGTCACCTTAAGAGACATGTCTATTATTATGATGTGTCCTTTCATTCAGGTTCTTATTACAATAATTGCAACATCTTGTTACAAAGCAATGCCATTCATAAGCCCTTGTTACAACCTAATTAGTAAAATTGAGCTCTTGATAATAAGCATCCACACACACACACACACACACATAGTGTTCCTATTTTAATGCAATGAAGGATAATGACCTAATGGTTAGCTAGTTAGTGGTTAAAAGTTCCATTTCACAAGCAAGAAGTTATGGGTTTGATTTCTATTGCCATTAAAATATGAAATTTTTAATTTTAAAATTTATAGAATATTTTAATTTTAATTTTGTACATCGAGAAAATTAAAATAGTGATATCTCCCTAATTAGAACTCTAATCGAGATGAAATTGGTTTTATTGGAATTATCTTGACAAGAACTACATGTTGGATTTGGTTTTGGGTCTAAATAATCATTTAATGTTTTATGATTTCAAGAAAACTAGAAATTTCCTATTTGTCAAAATATGGCTATTAAGTTCATTTATGACAAATTATGACTTTTAGATGAATTTATCTTAGTTATAAAGTAATAGGATATATCCTAATGATAAAATTAATATGCTCTTCTAAGTCATGAAAGGTTAGAAGTTTTGTGAACTTTATAGCAAGGCAAGATCCTAGAAGCTTTGGGAAAGAATTTCTTTCATGGTGAGACACTTAAGGTTATTTAAGTTACTTTTTTAATTTAGGATCCAATAGTTGGGGTCCTTACCTAAGACTATGAGAAAATCTAATACTATCAAGAAATGAGTAAGGGTTACTTGGGTGGATGTTAAATTCTATTTTATTGGAATCTCTTCAATGTGATTTAACTTGTTCATATGATATTGTTAAAGTATGCTCACTGATATTCAACGTAATTGATGTATTAGAAAGGCATCTTCTAATATTATTATTTACCCAAGATCATAACTTATTTTCAGTTATGGTGCATCTCTAAAGATGATTTGTGATTCACCTTGGATCATGGCTCATAGTTTTTTATTAGATTATAGTTAGTCCTTGATTCTAAGTTGCCTTGAATTGTGATTTTTTCTATTACCAATTATGACATCTCTTTCTTAAAAGTTATTGCAAACATCAAGTATACATTACATTTTGCATTATTTTTAGAGAATGAAATAGGGGAAATGTGGAAAGAAATGAAAAAAAAACTTTATTAATAAGGAAATATAGGGAAAAAAATGTTCCTAGGTCATGCCCTAAGAGTTTCTTGTAGTTTTCTTCATTTGACTTTAATTCCTTAGAGGCAATCTATCATTGCCACCATAGTTAGGCCTAGACTCAACTAAGAATAAGTAGCTAATCTGCTTCTTATCTCGCTTCATCCAATACTTGTTTCTTTTTATTGGCTTTGCAACTTCATGTTGATCTAACCTATATTTCTTGGGTATGAATACATTAGGTATAACCTCCAAAGGTAACCTCAAGAAACATTCCTATTATTACAATGTGTCCCTTCATTAAGAATCTTATTACAATAATTACAACATCTTGTTACAAAGCAACACCATCCTATATATGGAACAATACCATTTGAAAATGAAGACATGACCCTTATGCATAATTGACTTAAAAAACATATACTACATTACTCATTACATGTATATTACTCATTATTTCACATTTATAAGACTTTTTAAATGAAGTACAAGTATCAATATAGCTTTTATACCTAAACTTACATGCCCATGCATGTTAGATGCATCCACATTTACTTATAACATATACATATTTTTCATTTCCTCTGATGATTTATTATATGTTACTTTATAGTTCACACTTGCATGCATGTTCATGATTTCATTGCATAACTTTTCATATGGTCTTATCTTGATGTTGTATGATCTACTTGAAAATGATTGTAAGTGTTGAATATGGATTCTATTTCAGAATGAAGCCTTATTTATTTTCTTTTTTTTATTGCTCTAGTTACTTCTCATTAAAACATTGTTTTTATGCTTAGGAAGTGGCTACTAGTGCTAATTATTATGAATGGATGAACTTGAAGGGGCTTTATTCTTCTAACTTAGTAGGTAAGGATGATGCCAAAATCTACCTTAAGATGACATAGTATGATAAGAGTAAACTTCCCATGAAAGAACAACCTTCCCTCTTAAGTTGAAAGAATGATTCAGCTTTTCATTTATAAATTCATACTAATTAGCTAAGGTTAATAACATGCATGGTCATGAAAAGAACATACCTAGCATTGTGTAATATCTATCATTGCATCCTATAATTTTTATCTACAATGTTATCTAAATAGAATACATAGGTTATCTACAGTCAATAAATTCATATAGTCAAGTGACTAGTATTTTTTTTAATGAATTTCAACCATTAGACATGAAAGAGAATTAATGTTTGGAAGAAAGGTTTATGTTGCCCATGAATGCTCAAAATCTAGATTTCTTGCTAGTAACAATTTATAGAATGCATAAGGGAGATACCATTCTTAATTTGAGAAGGTTGAATTACTTTGAAAATGAAGTGGAACTTTATAAGTAAAAAAATAAAATAACTAAACTTGCAATAATGAGTTGGGAACTTATTTAGAGAATATATTTAAGGAAAGTTAATATTGGCATGTCTTTAGAAAGAATCCATTGTCAATGACTATATGAAAGAAAGTATTTATGACATCGAGTTGAATACATTAATCAAGATTCTCCATGTATATGTTCCAAAGGAAGATATGGTTGATATTTCATTGGAAATTAAGATTGTAAACTACTAAGCAATAGGCCTATGCATCCAACTTGCAATACATTTACTCATAAGAAGCCTTATAAGAAAAGATAAATAAAAAAGGATGAACAATGGGACATCAATCATATGACTTATGGTTCTCATCACATTCAATGTAGATCAAATACAAATGAAATGCAAAGGCATTGTTGCAAAAAAATTGTATTTAAAATGTTAAATTAATAGAAGTTACTACAACATCAATCACAACATCCATGCTAGGGGGAAATGATCTAAGGTCATATATTATGAATGAATTTCAATTGAATAAGATCCTAATTAATTGTCAACTTTAAATACAAACTATGAAGTAATGTGGAATATTAAGCGACTCTTTTTACAATCACTTGAGTAATTTCAAGAAGCATCACACATGTTACAAGCATGAAAACAAAGGGAAAATAAATCCACAATCTAGCAAGATAATGACAATAATAATTCTTGAAATAGTAGTTGATGAGATGATAGATAAATTGCCCTTTGAGAGTAGGTGGGTATTAAGAGATGATACCTATGAACTGGTGAACTCATTAACTATGTCAATTAACTAGAAGATAATATTGAAGAATTACATAAATCCTAGTTTTAAAACACTTGAAAAATGTTTCATATTCTATAAAATTTTATTATAAATATATTTTAACTAGTATTATATTTCTTCATTTGCAAAACATATTATATCCTTGATAAGAGGAGAAAATGCATAGTTGATCCAATAGAAAAAGAAAAAAAATTCAAAGAGATTTGCAAAACCACTATGACTATGTTTCAGTATGTATAAATACATGTTACATCTATAGAGATTTGATATCAGGGTAGCTATAGAATCACATTAGCATTACTCATGATAGAATGGCCAAGTCAAAAATATCTATACTAAGGCTTCTATTTCTACATATGCATGTACTTAACAAACAAAGGTTGTAGATGTCCTTAATAGGGTTACTTTTCAAGGAGTGTGAATTTGCAAGATTCAGTTATTTCAAATCATTTAATGCATAGAAGGGCTCTCAATTCCCCATGACTTCATGGTTAAAGTATTTACAGGATTTAGAGTAGCATCCCATACCAAAATATGGGGATCTATTGTATGATTGTAGAATGAAGGACAAGTTCGACCTAACAAGAACATTACTATGATAGTCTTTATTAAAGTATTTTATGAACCATTAATCAAATGCCTTAGAGACAACACAACCAAGAAGGAACTTTCATCTGTTATTGGGTACATTATTTTTACAAATGGATAACTATGAAGGAGATAACAAAAACTACTATGTATTTTTTGTATTTGTATTTGTATTTGTATTTGTTAATATCTAGAAAATATTTTAAGGTAATAGAACTATGATTCCTTCCAATGGGACACATCCATGAAGCTATTGATGGGAATTTTGGAACGTTATCTTTGACAATGTTAAAGATGGAACTTACCTCACTTTCAAAACTCATAGATCTTTACTATATGATAGATCTTTGAAATAGGTATTATCAAAAAGTGTTGTTTCAAATTTTGGTTTGTAATAACAATGAATCATTTGAATGAAATGAGTGATTCCTAGGTGTTGATGTTGGTACTACATTAGTAAAATATATGACTTTAGGTGCTATCTTAATGGGTTTATTTCTAATTAGTTAAAAACATCATGTGTCATCCAACACATTCATTACATATAATTCTATCTTGAAGGTGATATTCCAATTATTAGTGGAAGCAGAACATAAGGAAAATGCAATGGTCTAAGCCATTTCAACTATGAGATTAGGCTAACAATTGACCACATATCTTTGTAGAAGATCTATTGAAGCAAGAATGTGGGTTAGAAGAGTTTAGGAATTGCATAATAAAGATCATTAAATGTGTATCCTCTTATATTAACACTTGGAGAGAAATCATAGAAGGCTTACAAGAGTTAAATATGACAAAATGGAAGCATAAAATTGAATATTGATGTGATATTATTTCTAGCTTGTAATAATTATGAAATTCACCTACATTTCAAGCAATGTTTGCACAATCATTTTGACCCATGGTTGTTTAAGAAGAAATTACAAAAATAGCATTAAATGATGAAATAAAAAAGATAATGAGCATAATGAGGCATACGTTGATATGACAAGAAATAGACTAGAAAGACATTCAATCTATTTTATAATATCAAGAAAGCAATAATGATATTGATTAATCTAATAAATAGAAACAAGGAAGATATTATATGGGTTAGGAGAGTGCATGATTCAAAATATAAGAATGATAAAATTAAACAAGCAGAGATAGATTGGTTCACTCAAAAATTAAAAAAAAAAGGTGTAAATGGATTGCAAAAAATGGATCTATAATCCTCAATACAACAAAGCTATAGTTGTGCATCAAACATCAGTAGTATGCAACTGGGTTAGTAGAGCTACAGATGTTAATAAGTTCAAATTAAATTTAAAGGCAAAAGCTACATTGCAAGATATTCTACAAAAGAAGAAACATGAAGAATCATAGAAAGAGATAAATTTTCAAGATCAAATATAATTAAATACTAGTTGTTAAATAATGGACATTGATGTACTAGGATGCATTGACATTAATGACCACCATGTTGTAAAAAAATATATGGTGAGGATCTACCCCCAACAAATCCTAAAAGGATCCAATTTCACATACTTCTAAGCTAATTTTAACTTGGAGAAATAATAACACAAAGGAAATGAAGTAAATTATCCCTTAATTAAAATAATCTCAAATGAGAAATACAAGATGAGAAGAAAAATTCAACTCAAACTCTTCCAAGGACCTAGAGGCAATGCATGTTCTTAATGATATCTCATAGCCTCACTTAATTGTAGCTCCACTTGAGCTCATAAGACTCCATTACTCAAGAAGACAAGACACATACTTATAAGATACTCTTTCACCACTCCTAAGTTACTCTCTCCCTTAAATGCCTCATACTCTTACCTCTTTTTCTCTATCTTGAACTCAAAGTTAGATTCATGATACTAACTTATGGTCATTCGCATGCTTCTACCACATCCCTTTGAATATCTAATTGTTTGGTATTTTTTTCTGATTTTTCCCTATTTCTGCTAGAGAGCAACTAAGATGTCTTGCTAGAGATGCTAGAGATAGTGGAGGAGACATCTGCTAAGGCATCTTGACTTGCTAAGACATCTATGGAAACATCTTAACTTTTTGTGGCACTTGGATAGCACACCTCAAAAACTCTTATGGTGTCAAAACGCCTACAAATTAATCCCTCATTATCTTAAAATTCCTTAAACTCATCAAAAATTGTTCAAACATACCCAAAAACATTCAAAAATAGTCACAAATATAGCACGCTCTTAGAAACATGAAGAAAAGATTCACTGGGGCTAAGGTGATGTCCTCGTCAATTGATGTTATGTAATGGACATTAATCTAATGGGATGCATCTAATGATTGTGTGTTAAAAATAGTCATAGTAAAATGAAATTATGGATTGAATGTTAAGGTATTTCTTATAAAATTTATTTGTAGTTTATAATCTTAACTAAATCAATTAATATGGATCATTATTTGAAGTGATGGTAGGGTACTTAATTCTCAAGAAGTAGGACATGGGTTCAAACTTATGTGGAACCAATCAAAGGAGGTTAGATTTTTTCTCATTCACCTAGTATCCTAGGACCTTGCCTTTGTGATATGATCATTATGCCTCTTTTCTGAGGTGAAGACAACCTTATCAAAGATGAAAAATGGAAAAGCATTGGACCGGATAACATTCTTATAGAAAATCGAAAAGCACTAAGAGATACAAGAGTTTCTTGATTAACAAAACTATTTAATAAAATTTTGAAGGATAAAGAAATGCTCAACAATTAGAGAAAAAGCTTTGTTATTCCCATTTACAAAAATAAAGGAGATGTACAAAATTGTACAAACTATAAAGGGATCAAGCTAATAAGCCATACTATGAAGCTTTGGGAGAGAGTTATAGAGTAACATCTTAGACTTGAATCAATAATATTATAAAATAAATTTGGTTTATGCCACAAAGATTTACTATATAGGCTATTTTCTTGATACAATAATTGATGGAGAAACTTATAAAACATAGAAAAAATCTACATTTGATTGTCAATGATTTGGAAACAACATATGATAGAGTGCCTACAGATATTATTTGGTAGGCCTTGCAAAGGAAAAACATCCCTTATAAATATATTAAGGTGATTCAAGACATGTATGAAGGTGCTACCACTAAAATTAGATTAGCTTGTGGAACAACATCTGATTTTCTAGTCACAATGAGTCTACATCAAGGATATGTACTTAGCTTGTATTTATTTATCATTATTATAGATAAATTAATAAAATAAATATAAGATGAAATCTCTTGGTGTATCCTATTTCTAGATTATATTGTGTTGGTGGATATAGCTTGAGAAAATATTATTTCTAAAACGGGGAAGTGGAAACATGCTTTAGAATCAAACAATTTAAAAATTAGTAGAAGTAAAATAGAATATATGTAACGCAATTTTTAATAACATAAATAGTGGTAAAATAGAAGTGACAATGTAAGGCCAAAAAGTCCCTCATTGTAAATAATTCCACTACATGGATCAATCCTCTAATCATATGGTGAAATTGATAAAGATATAAGAAATAGAATTGAAGTAGGATGGTCAAAATGGAGGTAGGCTAGTGGTTTTCTATGTAATGAAAGAATACCGATAAAAATGAAGAGAAAATTTTATATGACAATAATCATACTTACTATCTTATATGATATTGAATGTTGGGCAATACAAAAGAGGCATGAATAACAAATCAATGTAACATAAATGTGAAGACTTTGATAGATGTTAAATGTTACTAGAAGAGATAAAGTGCATAATATAGACATTCGAGAAAGACTTGGAGTGACTTCTATTTTAGATAAGCTATAAGAGTGGCAGCTTAGATGATTTGGATATGTGCAAAGAAGATCAAACAATGAACCTATAGACAAATATTGCTACATCACTATTCTAGGAAAGGCAATGAAAGGAAGACCAAAGAAGACATGGGAAAAAAATGATCAAAGATGATTTGAAGAAACTACAAATAAACAAAGATCTAGCTCTTCATAGAGGCAAATGATGAAAAAGTACTCATATAGTCAACCCCATTTTGTTGGGACAAGGCTAGGATGATAATGATGACCTCTTGTTGGCAATTTTTTAATTAAGTTAATTAATACCATTCCAACAAAATTTGTATGTTTTAATAACCCTATATTTTTCAAAATTTACAAAACATTCCAAATTTAATGAAAATTGCCTTTTATGTCTTGTGAATATATTATCAACATTCATACAACAAAGCTCTTATTTTTGAATGGAGTAGGAATCAATTTGGAAAGAAAAATACTAATGGAAAAATAGTTTGACAAAGTATCATCTATATGCACTTCTACTTTTCCTATAGGCTTTCAAAAAGAAATATTATATATATCTATCATCTATCCAAGGGATAATAAATTTTATCATTTCTTTGTTGATAATTACCAAGTATAAGTACACCAAAATATAAAACATCATAGCTATAGTAAATTCCAAAGCATATAACTCAAATACTTAAACTCACCATCATGGTAATGTAACCTCTTCTTTTGTGGGGTATCCAAGATTTAGGATACCCACTTACAAAGTCCAACAAGGTTAGTGCATAACATCATCATCATCCTATCCTTGTTGCAATAGGTCGACTGCATATTAAATATAACAATAAAATAAAAATTAAAAATACAAAAAGTTTAGTGCATATATTAAAATTAAAAATATAATAATAAACCATGCATGTCTAAAATATAACATAATCATTTTATATATGTAAAGTGACCAACAAGATAGCTATAATAAAAGTATTAAAAAAAGAAAATATGTACATACATATAAAAGAAATATAGATAACCAAACATATGCTAAATAATTCCAATCAACCAATCAAGCACAATCAAACAAGGGTTCATTAGTTCAATTCCAAGAATATAAGAACAAGCATAGGTAAGCAAGCTTTTAAGTAAATAAAACAATGGAAAAACATGCAATAAGAAATTAAACCATATTAGATTTGTTATAAAAAAACATGTATACCATAAAAAAATATTAATTATATGAAAAAGGTAAAGAATCCAAATCCGTAAAAAAGCGTGAGATTTGAGTTGGAATCCACAAAAAGCACAAGAGATAAAATCCAAAGGTGTAACATTTTCATTGTATGCTTATATGCCGTCAAGAAGAAGAAAAAGTATGACCAATACTTGGCAGTTGAAATAGTCTCTTTCAAAAGCCTCATAGTCCGTCTTAATTTCTCATCGTTGAATCTTTCTTTTGTCGCTTTCAAGGGTAATCGTGGTCCCGTTAAGGTCTCGCAGAAAGTCTCGAAAAATGCAGTGTGACCGACGCTAATGAAGCCAGCAAAGGATACCAAACAAGATAATAAAAAATGATTCAAATATCACTCACTTCAAATGATAGGTACATTGTAGCCTACTAATTTACCTTTGTAGCGAGCTACAGAGTGAGGGAGATGCATTTGGACTATTATATGCTAAGACACAAAAATGAGGAGGGTTGCTTCCACGTTGAAGTGTGAATCCGTGTTCCACCATAGAAAGAAGGATAGATATGGATGTATGTATGTGTGAACGAATAAAGGCAAGTCTGCTGCTGCTGCTGCTCATTCAGTACAAGTTATCCCACGGAAAATATTCCACCCGCACAAAAGCCGTGTCGTGTCTCATATTTCCTATCATATGATAGCCAGCATAATAAACTATGATTATTGCAACGACCAGTCTGCCACCGTTGAAGGCTTAGACGAATTGAACCAGCAGCAGAAGCCAACGAACGGACGAACGAACAAACAAACCTGGCTTCCACACACAAGCACCAGCACCAGCACCAGTTCCACCACCATGAATATATGAGTTATGACTTATGACTTATGACCACCACCACCACCACCAAGTTAGACCAGCCAGAATCACATCACATGGCCGAGGCACGCCCATTAATAATTGATTGGATGTGATTGTTCCATGGTCCAACCCAACAAATTTTCTAACGTCTTTGAATCATCAGCACGGCAGGGGCCACCAGCACTCATTGCTGCTGGCCGTAGTAGCCAGCATTATGTTGATTATTCAAGGTTTTCACACTAACACACACACTCTCTCTCTCTTACTCACTGATGATGATATGACCAAATGCAAAACGCAAATGCTGTAAGCCTAGCCTGCCCTGACCTGCTGTGCTGGGCTATTCTCGTCTCTTCTCTGTGGGGCTGTTCGGCCATTATAACTTTGTTTACCATTATTATGGCTCCTCTCTTGTGTTATAAAATTTTGGTTCAAAAAGCAGGTGCTTGGTTGGGACATTGACGACATTAATCAATCATCTTAGAATAATTCAGTCTTGTCTTGTGGATGGATGGACGGATGGATCTGAATGGGTTTCACGTGTAGCTGGGTTTAGATCTGGCATGGCGCCATGGCATTTGCAAGTTGGGTTTTATCCAAATGTGCCTCTTTGTCAGCAATATCAGCTTTAGTGGTGCATATTCTGGACAATTGGTTGGTTGGCCACGCTCCTGTAATATCATATTCATATTCCGAGTATGACAGACAGATATTCTTTTCTTTCTTTCTTGCCTATCATCTGATCTCAGCTTGCTCATTCCCATTCTTCCTTTGCTTTGCTTTGCTTTCCTCCTCCCTGCTAGTTTGCTTCTTCACGAAGTTACTTTACTCGGCCACGAAGAGACATTACTGTTCTACGAACTTGCAAGCAGCACCGAGAATCTGCTTCGCTTTTCAACTTTATCATCTTTGATGGGAACGTCCTGTACACTCCGTTTCCCATGTGTTTTAAGGAGCTGTTCTTTTTGGGTGATGATTAAGTGTAATACCGCAAGGAACAAAGATTCGGCTGCCGTTGCTACTCTCCCTGTGAGCTTTTTTTGCTTCGAGATTTCACAGCATGCATGCAATGTTGGAAAGTTAAAAATGTACATCCCCCGGAAAGAAGCTTTTTTTCCTAAGCCCCTTTTCAGGAGACCTTATTTGGAACAAACAAGTATATGCAATAACAATAAGCATCACTACACGCAAACTTATGCTGCCTTAAATTTGGAATTATACTTCTTGGGATAATTCCTAATAATTAATTAAATAAAAAGCCGATCTTTAATAACGTCTCGATAAGATATTGAATAGCAAAACACTGGAAACTAATTAACGGTATAGAGTGGTTTATTATTATCAACCTTTGAGATAAGCACAAAGGGCAATGTCAGTTTACCACTTGTCTTTTGTGTTTACATTGTTAAGGTTATTGTATGTTAGTTGTTAACTGATTAGTTCTCTATCTAGAAACCTTACTTTATATTTTTGATGGTTTGTATTCAAGCTAAATAAATTTCAAATTGTAGGTTTCTTTAGTAAAACATTTTGTAAAAATTATATTTCTTGTAATTTCTTTTTCATCACCATCATTCTAGCCATGTCCCAAAAAAGTGAGGTCTACTACATGAGTTCCTTTTCACTATTTGCATTTATGAAGAGCTAGATAATTGTTTATTTGCAGCTTGTTCAAAATTATCTTCCATCATGTGACTACTAGGAATAACATCTAGGGAATGAGTATCACATCTAGGGAATGTTCTAGCATCTGCAAAATCTGAAAAAGAAACTCATCCATGAAATTTGGCAAGATTTTATTATTGGTTGCTCACCTAAAGATACTCCTCTTTTCATATCCAGCCTTGGGAGCTGGGAGCAACATTGGCAGAGCTTTTATGGTAATTTCTTTTGTCTAAAAAATAATATAACATGATTTAATAATATTGACTTGCTTTAAATTTATTAAAAAAAATATTTAAATACATTCTCACATTTTTCTAATAGGTGAGTTTAACTACACAGTGGATATATGGAATGAACTATCTTTAACATTTATTAAAAGTTTCCTTGTTTTCTTATAAGTAATTAATTTTCTTAATTGTTTCCTAGTATATAGAACTTATATACCCAGTTTCTTTGATTTATACTTGTATTTTGTTCATAATTATTGTAACATAGGTATGAAGGTTACTTATAAGTTTAATTTGATGTAAGATATACCATAATCTTTGTTTTGTTAGTCTTTGTAACATAGCTTATAGTCTTTTGATAAATTTTAAATCAAATCTTTTCAATTTCTTGCACATAAATGTCTTCTTTTCAAGGTATATATGGTAATTACATATCATATGTATCTCCTTCTCTAATTCATTTAGCTAATGAGAGGTGGCTCAAGTGGTTATTACTTTGTCTAACAAAGATTTGAGGTTGTTGAGCACTTTAATCTATAGAAGTTCAACGAAAGTATCATGTTGGCTATATGTCTCGAGGGCATGTATAGTAAAAAAAAATTCAACAATTAGGTAGTAGCCTAGTCATAAGACTCTTGATCTAAAAACTCCAAGTTATGGATTTGATTCCCATTGGCAATGTTGAGCTATAAAAATTTTAATTAAATTTTATGGAAGTTTTGTGTTGGTTATATATCTTGGAGGTACGTATAGATTCCAAAAAAGGAAAATAAATATTAAAAAATTAATGTCGATACCTCTGCCTTGATTCATTTAAAATATTCTAATATTCTAATGAGAAATCTTACCTTACATAAATATTATTATGATGATTAAAATGTAGAATACAACATTATGTCATGCTTCATATATGACTTAAATAGACATTTTTAAAAAATTACAACTTATTCTCTATATCTATGTAACACTAAATTAGCTAGATATTCATTACGTACATCTATACTTTGTTAATAGGATCTTTTCTCTTTATAAAAATTTAAACCTTATGATCAAATATTTGTGGCTTAAGCAAGATGAAAATTATGATACATGGTGGAAATAATTTAAGTGGGATGCTTGAATTTTTCTAATTGGAAAACACAACAAAAAGATGGTTTGACCAATATATACTAGATATTCATTACATACATCTATACTTTGTCAATAGGATCTTTTCTCTTTATAAAAATTTAAACCTTATGATCAAATATTTGTGGCTCAAGAAAGATGAAAATTATGATACATGGTGGAAATAACTGAAGTGGGATGCTTGAATTTTTCTAAGTGGAAAACCCAACAAAAAGATGGTTTGACCAATATATATAATATGACATTAAGAAATAGCTCCCTCTCACCTGCTCTTTCATAGTATGACCAATTTATATTATTTACTATGACCAAAAACCTCCCCCTTGGTGTTATGATTAGAAAAAATTATTTACCATGACTAATAAAGGCCCTCTTCATATTAGCTAGTAGTTTTAAATAACAAATTCCATAAAGTCTAAGTCACTAACTAATAATTCTTGTTCATGCTATCCTATTAATATTTGTATACCTTTAATCAGTATTTTAAAAGTATTATATCTTTGGTGATTTATAACCAATTTTTTCATCAAATTTTTATTCCTTTGCCAATGATAGGTGGCTCAAGTGGTTAGCTCATGGTCTTGTTAAATAAGAGGTTGCTAGTTGGAGTCATACTTTAAGCATTGTTTTATTCCTCCATAATATTTTAATTTGTATTTTTAACATCTATTTGTAGTTTCTTCAAATGATCTTTGAACTTTTTTTGAATCTTTTCTTATGGTTAGTGTTGTGCAGGTTTATTATCTTTTGTTTATATTTCCTTTGATATCTTCTTACCTTGAATATTAAAGTAGATTTCAATTTTCACATGCACATTTCCTTATGTTGGCATTTTTTGTTATTATCTATGAGATATAAATTGATAAACATGTCTTATTATACTACACCTTGAAAACCTTCATAAGATTTTTTTCATGTTTTTTATTATTGACTCTATGTTTAAGTTGACATAATGTTTTTCATTGTAACTTTATTAAATAAAAGTAAATGGCTAAAATGTAAGCTAACCATAAGAAGAGAAAACATGATAGAACATTTTTAATAATGAGATGTTGATGGATTTGATGTCGTGAGATAATAATGATGAAATGGATAATAATATTTTAGAGAAGATTTATTAGATAAATAGTTCTACTTGAAAGTATGTATGAAACCTCTATGCATACTATTAGTGCTATTATGATTCCATCTAATCTTTTATAGTTCTTTATTATGAGTTGAAATAGTGTTGTTGGTGATTGTCGTTTTCTGAAATGAAATCTTGTCGACAATGAATTGTTGATGCAAGTTAAGAATACATTTAGTACAATGAATTTTTAACATAGAGTTTTACTTAATTATAGCATTTTTGATTTCCACGGAATACAAGAAAAAGCTAATCTAAGAACAATCTATATAGTATTTGCATTTAAAGTTAAAATGATTAACAGTAAAAAAAACTAATAAGCATCGATTTGATTTAGACAAAAGATGGGCAGATTATAACAAAAAGACAATGGGTACGACAAACGAGTCATGGTGTCTTATCTACAAAACAAGTCATAATAATGTTGTTTTAGTCTATGCAAGAGGCTTTGAGGCTTGGAAAGGAGATTGGTACGCTATTGGACCTAGATTAGTTACGCTAGGGACACGTCTCTTTATAGCAGGTTTCACTTGCTAACTGGTGCATGGTAAAAAACGGAAGCCGAGTTCCATCAAGTGGACCCTCCATGGTTTGGCTTTGAAGCTGCACCGATGATCATCATCATGATGGCGAAAGTGGTGCCGATGAGGGCGACCGGGGGACTTCGTTTTTGACAGCCGTGATGGGCTGCATATATTCATCTTTAACACCGCGAAGAAAGGTATCTGGGGGCCATTCGTAACATATGCAAATATTTATTTATTTATTAATTTGGAAGGAGCGCTGAAGGAAGGCATGAGATAGTTTACTTTACAAGAGATTATTGGAAAAGAGCGTCCACGGCGTGCAGGAGAGGAGGGGTGAAGGAGGGAGTAAACATTGACTGGTCGTCGTACTGGTCGTGGTCGAGAGGGTGGCGCGTGGGTGGGGCCTATGGCGGGCGGCAAGGGTGGGACCCGCCAAACTCCGGATTCCCAGTTAACGGTAAGTCCGCGCTGTGGAGGTTGCTTTCGCGGCGGCCGCGGGCGGGCACGACGGTGGCGGCGGCGGCGGCGAATACCACCAACAGCGTAGCTATGCTATGCTATGCTATGCCAGATTGATGAGAGAGAGAGAGACAAGGACGGTGTGTACATATTATTAGTAGAGTAGCATTGTTATAGCTTAGCTGTGGAGGAAGAGAGTGGAGTTGAGTGGAGTGTAGTAGTGTAGTGTAGTGGAGAGTGCTTTCGTTGGGTTTGGCTTTTGCATACTCCCAAATATTCTGTTACTGCTCACGCGAATCTCCGGCAGGCAGGCCGGCCCAACCTCATCATTATGAGGACCGAAGGAGGCAGGCAGGCAGCCACGCACCCACCGCCACCTTTGTTTCTTTGACACATCCCATCGCATCCCATCCCATCCCATCCCCATCCCCATCCCCATCCCCATCGCCATCCCCATGCGGCCATGCTTTCGCCCACGTCAAAAGGTGGCGGGGGCGGGGCTGGGGCTGGGGCTGGGGCTGGCTCTGGGTCGGACGCCATTTTAACGCAACCACGACAGGAGACGACAGTCCTGGGTTACGGTAACCGCTTGGGTGGGTTGGTGTGAAAAGCAGAAGCCACGTATAATGGCGCGGCCGTTTGCACGATCCCACGTTTTTTCTCCGGGGCGGGACCCGCGTGTCGCGGGGGATCGTGGCTGGGCCTTACCCACCTGACCGCATGGAATTGGCATTGGCATGGGCTTTGTCATTGCGCAGAGAGCAGTGCCCCGTAAATCATATCATATGCTATGATTCCCTTTCCCAGCCCCGCCGACCCATTCGTTCATTCAGTCATTCATACATTCAACATTCCTTTCCCTCCCCAGCGGGCATTCCCTTTGGCGACCGGTTCTTTTAACCCTCTCTGTGTGCAACAGACTTCAATTGCCAGTGCCAGTGCCAGTGCCACCATCGAGATCGGGATCGGGATCAATCCAACAAGCAAAGCAGGCGGCGTTTGCTTGGATGAATTTTGTTACACAGCATCCATTCATGGAAGCAGCAGCAAAGACACAGGAAGGAGTAGCAGACGCGGCAGCGGCAGCACCACTTGGCTTTTGCAGCAACAGCAGCGACTGAGAAAAAGCAACTCACGCAGCGCCTTCTGTCCGTTAGTTGCGTCTGCAGGCAGGCAGGCAGGCAGGCAGCTCATCATCTCTGCTGTGCTCTGCTAGCTCTGCACAAGCGGTCGTCTCGTCTCGCGTATTTCTCTTTTTAGCCTCCTCTTTTCCGTAAAAGCCTTCTTGTTATGGGGCCGAGCCCATTGCAACTTTGCATGGATTACGGCGACTACTCGCAGGTGGGTGGAACCGTGCACTGCACATCCTCTATTCCTTTTTACTTCTTTTCCTTGTTTCTTGTTTCTTGTTTGGCCCTTGCCCTTTGCGTTTGCTTTCCCCTTACTCGTGCATAATCGCTCGCTCGCTCGCCTCTGTTTGTGCCCGCCTCTGCGCCAATGGTTGACGACTCGGACATGGACTTGGACATGTGTGGTGTTGTGCAGGATCAGCGCGAGATGAAGATGCCGCCCTCCATGGCCGATATGATGGGCTGCTCAGCGTCTTCTCCCGCGGCTTTCCTGGGCGCAGCCGCCGAACGGAAACCCAAACCGCAACCGGAGCAGGCGCTCAAGTGCCCGCGCTGCAACTCCAACAACACCAAGTTCTGCTACTACAACAACTACAGCCTCTCGCAGCCGCGCTACTTCTGCAAGACCTGCAGGCGCTACTGGACCCAGGGCGGTGCGCTTCGGAACGTCCCCGTCGGAGGCGGCTGTCGCAAGAACAAAAAATCCGGCACTTCCTCCTCCTCGTCCACGCCAAAGAAACCGTCCTCCGATACGGCTCCGGGCCTCGCCGCCGCCGATATGGGCGCTCCCGCGTGCTTCGGCTTCGCTCCCATGGGGCCACCGGTCTGCACGGATGGATTTTCCCCGGCGCCGGACATCTTCGGCTTGGGCCGCCCCGGCTACGACGGCCATCATATAATTCCCGGATTTTCCAGCGACAACTCGGCGTGTTCTTCATCTTCCGGGTCGCAAAATCTGGCGTCTCTGCTCGCGTCCATGCACGCTAATTCCAGAACAATTTCGCCGCCAGCCTCGGCGTCGGATCTCCTGTGGCGGCTTCAAGGCCGCCCCAAATTTGATTCCCCGGCGCCGGCCCCTGGAATGATGCTCCGTTTCCATGAAAACCGCGATGAAGGACTGACCACGGCGCAGTTCATAACGGATCCCAAGGCTTCTTCGTCTTCATCGTCTATGTTGAATCCGCGGTTTGGGTTCTGCGACGGATACGAGGGTGGTCCGCCGGCGTCGGCCGTGAAATCCGAGACAGCGGCCTGGCACGGCGACGCGTCTGCGGCGGCTGCGGCTGCGGCAGCGGCGGCGGAGATATCGCCTTCGAAGGAGTCGATATTCTGCAACGACAAATCGTCGTCTTCGTCGGCGGCGGCGGCGGCGGCGGCGGCGGCGTTGCCTTTTCTGTATTCCTGTCATTCTTCTTCTGTCAGTTCTCTGATGTGATGTGGGAGCGCGCGTGCACAACCTACAAACAACCACCAATCCAGAATTTCCTGAAACAACCAAAAGCTAGAAACCCTAATTTCCGAGGCTAATTACAGAGTAGGACTAGTTTTCTTCCGATACACGAGAACTTGGGTGAGGTGAAAGGGAAGCGTGAGTGTACATTCGGGGAACGAAAAGAAAGCGAGAGCGCCTGCATGTGGCCTGCAACTGCAAGTCAATAAGTGGGATGTACATGTGCATGCATTGCTGGTGCTGTGTCATTTTCATTGCTTATGTGTCATCAACAACACTGCTAAGTTATATATATATCTATGTATGCTGTAGATCGTGATTTTCTGCGTCGATAATAATATAGCTATCCAGAATTTTCACAGAGTCAGTACGACCAGTTGTTTTGTTCACCTGTGTCTACAGTTTGGCCGCACTATTTTATTATCTAACCACAACAACAATGCGAAATGCTTTCGATTTTTGACTAGTTGTGGGCTGGTGCATGCTCACGTATGTATGTTTGGTCGGGAGTAGCTGAGTATTGTTTGTCGTGCGGTTAAATCACAATCTCCGTATCGAATTTGAACACTTCATTGTGTCGACATTCCTGCATTCTTCTTCTTAATGTTGATTGTTCTCGATTTTTAGGCCTCGTGTTGTTGTGATAGTCTAACGACAGTGAGTGGCAGCAGCCATCTTTGATACACACGAGCCGTGATGTGTCGTTCCTGGATAAATTCTCAGTGCAGATATTCTGCGTGTGATTACATTTGGTAAAGAGGAATCGGTGGCATCATCACGGTCCTCGTGCTTCATGATATGTTGCAGAGGCATCATCCAGCCATTCACGCTCTGGATTGTTGTCTGCTTTAGGGCAGCAGCATTGACTGAATCGTGGAAGTTTAAGCGGAAATGGCCATTACGGCTTCTTTCAACCTTGCTGCTTGCTTTTCTGTCTGCTTGTTTTCATCAGCTTTGGATACACAGAATGGCCGCCCTTATGGTTTTCTGCACGTTTATAATTCGCATTGTCTCAGTCCGAAATAATGAAGATTTTGATCAACCTTCATTTATCGCTTCATAAAAATTCTGCAGAGCGGCAACAAGCACCAGAATATTCGAAGGACTGTGCCCGCGATTCCACTGAAGGAATTTCTCCGTGATCCTGCAGCGGGAAGCAACTAAAACCATTTCTAGTGGTTTCTGGACGTAAACCCGGTTTACTGGTTTCAGTTTGGCTACTTGCTCATTTAGTTCATTTAACTTTGCAGTCCGTTCAATTCGTTAAAAAGAAAAATATCCGCCCCAAAGGTCAGTATGTCACATTTGTCCCTTTATTTACTTCAAGCATGCCAAAAGCTATAGCACCAAAACTTTCTTATCGCCCACAAGTAGATAAAAATTAATATTGCTTTAATTCAGTAACATGCATATATAATAGGTATATATTATGAACAATGTGATTTTTTAAAAAGGAATTTTCATAAAGAAATAAGCTTTATCCTTAGCATTGCCGTAATAGCTCCAATTGAAGGACAAAGCATTGACTATAGGTATTGAACACATCACCTTCATTGCTACCCATGAGGGATGTTTAAGGTATAAAAGAGGATTCATTCTTGGCTTTTCCGGCCGAAAAAAAATTAAATGGGCTATACAATGTGATGGCCTGTAAGTATGTTTTAAGGGAGGATTGAATGTATTTTAAAAGCAAAGAAAAAAGTTCAGGACCATGCATTGTATGTTTTATTAGGAGGTTAAATCAATCATTGTAAGAAGCTTACCTTTCTTTTTCTTAGCTAGTTTAAAGATCCACTTATTGTCATAATTTGTTAGGAAAGCAAACTATGATTTTGGGGATGCAACTCATGTTGTAGCTTAGGAGCTGAAAGTATAATCTTGCCTATTATCAAATTTGGTTAGCATGTCTATGTTGGCTCTTTGCTACCTTGTTGTATCAAAGAGCATGGAAATAAAAATCAAGGATATTAGTAACTTTTCAAATTTTGATAGTTTGAAGGGGTCACATTCTTTGATCTATATCTTAAGATCTAAGAACTTTCTATTTATATTCTAAATTCAATATTTAGTTTCAAAATTTTTAACTTATTTTATAAAATTAATTCAATTCTTTTTATAATCCATGTAGTGGTAAGCTTTAATTATTAAGTTAGTTTCTAGTTAAAAGTATTAAATGGAGAAATACTCTTTAACTTCTACTAGTATCTTAGATCCTATTGCCAAAGCAAGTTATATACGAATTTTAGATTTTACCTTATTATTTTAAAAAATTAATATTTTAAAATTTGAATGTCTTGCGAGGATCAATTAGAACTTGTTAAAATTATTCTTTTTTAACAATTTAAAAAAATTAACAATATGTATCAATAATCCTAAACAACCATTAATGATGTTGAAACTCAAAATAAGTGAAATATAGGTACACTCCAAGATATATAGTTCAATCAGAACTTTATATAACTTAGCATTACCCACCAAAATTGAACCCATGACCTAGAGCTTCCAAATCAAGCATCTTACACAAGGCTAATACCTCATTGTTAGAAG
Organism: Gnetum montanum; assembly: GCA_015680685.1. Lineage (NCBI taxonomy): Eukaryota > Viridiplantae > Streptophyta > Gnetopsida > Gnetales > Gnetaceae > Gnetum > Gnetum montanum. Next base: position 220,467 of record MNCI01010956.1, read on the forward strand.
CTCATTAACATCCTTTCATTAGCATGCGTATAATTATAAACATAAACTTCATGATGAGTTTACAAGCTCTCAAACCCTAGGATTAATTATATTCAATTTTTATTTGTTCAAGTGCTTAGCCATTCTCAAAAAGGAAGTCACCCCATTGGCTAGGTCTAAAGTCTTAGTGTAATAGGGAAACTTACTTAACATTTGAGTTGATATCATACATATTTTTTATATTTAATGTAGTCTCTTAATTATCTTAATTAAAGGTAAATATTATTGCAAGATTTTGAAATAATACTATTCATAGAGTTATGTCATTATTGATTTTTATTTTTATTTGTTAAAGAAAGAGTATTTAAAGGTTTTGATAATTTTAGGCTTCCTTAATTGGGATATTAAAGGTAATTATAATATTTAATACATATTTAAAATAATTAATAAAGTTAAAAGGAATTAGAAAACCAAGTATAAATTCATATAAAAAGTAATAAAAAATGAGATAGTATGTTAGAATTCAAAGCTAAATTACTAGGGTAAAGCATAAATTAGAGGATAGTAAGGAAAATAGCCAAAAAAGGTTTCATGTTGGCTATATGTCTAGGAAGTAAATATATTTCAAGAATGTTATTAAGGTATGCCTCTTGATAAAACTATATGTACTTTAAGAATGTTTTTTTATGCAATATATTGTTTATACTACCAAGGCATTGTGGATGAGGTGTCATCAATGTCATCCTTAGGCCCTGCCTATATATAAATCTTGATTTGTAAGCCAATAATCATCATTTGTCTCTAATCTTACCAAAATTCTTATAGTTTAATTATGTAAAACCTAACACACTTAATTTAATTGAAAGTATTACTCTTTAGAGTAGATTTTAATGCCACACTTCGAAAAAATGAAGAGAAAATAGAATCACATTAATAAACCAAAATTATAAACTTGGTGTAATACATATTTTTCTTCAAGATTTCATCTATACTTAAAGTAATGTTAAATAATTTAAAATCATCATCATCGTTGTCTTAGTCGCTTTATTTCATCTATGATTGGTCAACTACTAAGGTAGGTGAAGATTGGGATGTAATACATATTATTCTTCAAGATTTCATTTATACTCAGAGTAATTGATGGCAAAATTATGATTTAATTTATTGAATTTTTTGACTTTAAATAATTTAACATGAAAGTACCATCACAATTTATCTTAGCTATGTGTCAAGGTACATATAGTCATTTACTTTTATTTCAACATCCCTATAGATAATTTGAAATATTTTTTTGACTACTTTATTTCATCTATGATGGGTCAACTACTAAGGTAGGTGAAGATTGGGATGTAATACATATTTTTCTTCAAGATTTCATTTATACTCAAAGTATTTGATGGCAAAATGATGATTTAATTTATTTAATTTTTTTACTTCAAATAATTTAACATGAAAGTACCATCACAATTCATCTTAGCTATGTCTCAAGGTACATATAGTCATCTACTTTTATTTCAACACCCCTATAGATAATTTAAAATATTTTTTTAAGTTAAAAGTAGAGAAAAAAAGAAAGAAAACCACTTAAAAATTTTAATGTATAAAGATAAGTGTACAAAATAGAAAAAGACTCTTGATTCAGAAATACCAATTTATGGTTGGATTGCAATAAGTAACACTAAGTTACAAAAGTTCTTAAATTTCATATTAACTATATATCATGGTAAACATGTGCATTCACAATAACAAGGTGCTCATGAGGCGTGGTTTGATGAGGATTACATGCAAGCTAGAGATATTATTAAGAATGAAAACAAGAGTAATAGATAAAGTTTAGTTAATGAACCAAGAGAAAGAAATTTATCAGGGAGTAAGAGTAATATTTTGCTTACACCATTAAAAAGGACTTTGACAACTTTGGCAGTGTTTTTATTCTATTTTTGTTTTCAATATATTTGCTAGCTTTATGATAAATTATTTATAGGAAAACATAATAATTCTATCATTATTGTACACCAAACACCTCTCCAGTTTACTCTTTAGAAAGTTACATAGACAATTAAAAAGCTACCATTTGGTAAAGTTGTAGATTCAAGATTTTTTAGGTGGGTGGGATCTACTAATCAAATAGAAATTTGGCACAAATTAAATTTGGCAATGGATTAAGAATTACATTAACATTGGAAACTAGAAAGCTATCTTACTATATAGAAAGGAGGATAAAAAATAATATCAAATAAATATTGTGAGTAATAGTTTTTGCTAAGTTATTAGGTCCTCTGCTAGAAAAGAAAATTAGTTCTTAGGCTAAAGTTAACCAAGTCAAGGCAAGGTGTCAAGTAGGCTTTAAATAAAATCACTCCACTATTGATCACTTAGTTACTCTCAGACACTACATAGAGTTTAGAAAAATGCCTAATAAAGAAAAGTTTTCTTTGTTTTATTGATTTTACAAAAACATATGATTCAATGGTTTTACAAAACTATGGTTGTGCTTGTATAGAATTGGACTCTCTTAAGATTTAATTGTAGCAACTCAAAAATTGTACGATAAAGTGATTATTGAAATTATAGACAACAAATTTTAAGAAAAAAATTTCAACTCTAGAACAAAATTAGAGTTAAGGAAGGTTGTCCACATTTTGCAACTAGTATCTTTATTAATGAAATGTAGGAATGGCTATGCAATAGGTAAGATACTCATGCTATAAAAATTGGATCCTAAGCAGTCAATCTTCTTTTATATGCTAACGATGTTGCCTTGATCTCTACTACTATAGAAGGCATGTAAAATATGTTGTCAATTTTAAAAAATTATTTTCACTTATTTGATCTTCAAGTAAATGTGGATAAAACAAATTGATGATCTGTTGTAGAAGAAATACTTGTTATAACTTTCATTTTGGAGGTGCCAATGTGAAAATAGTAGATTCTTTTAAATATTTGGGTCTCATTTATATAAAAAGTTAAATGTGGGAGAAGTGCATCAAAGAAAAAATAGTAGGAGGTTTCAAGGCTTTGTATGCTTTCAAAAGCTAGTGCAAGGATACTCTAGGCTTTTAAGGAAAGAAAATAAATTTTTTGTTCTAGCATCTATCCTACTATATCGTATGGATGTGCTATTTAGGAACCTAGATGCAATGCTCAACTTTGGAAAGATATTGAAAGAGCACAAAACACTTTTCTTCCTAGTGAGTTAAAGGTGAAGAACCAAACACCTTACTCAATGTTATTATGTCCATGCGATGTATTATGTTTAGAAATAGAAGCATTGTGCCAATTCATTACATAAACTTATAGCTTGCATATATCAAGGCAAGACACAAACTCTAAAGTAGTTCTTGAGGATTTACCCAACCATAATTGGTATTCTTAGAAAATGCAATGATTGATAAAATGGAATATCTTTTAGGAAGATGTGCAGAAAAATCCTAAGCATATTTGCAAGCTAGTGAAGTAGAAGGTTTTAACACAAAGGTGGTCTAATGTAGAAGGTAAGAAACAATTTTATTTACATCACAATAGATCTAAAAAAGTAAATGCAAAAACCTCATTATCTTTTTGCGGGTATTCTAATCTGGTATCAAATGCAATCACATCATCTTAAAATTGAAAGTGGAAGATAGATTCAACTTCTTTAAGCATGGAGCATATGTAGGTTGTACAAGTTAAGAGCCTTTGAACCTGAGTTACATATGTTTCCTTTTTATACTATGACTACTTATTTGAGACAACTTTATAATATCACAACAACAAAACTTATATGATTTGTTTTTGGTACCTTTATTACTACTTGGTAAATTTGTCCATCTTTATTTTCCTTGAAAATATGATATCTGTCCAGTATGATCTTTGAACGCCATAAAATTTCAATTTCAATTTCATAATAAGGATCAATGTGGATATTTCAATTTCAATTACCCATGTGGATGTGCCGTATCCGTCTGTGTATTGAAATTAGATAATTGAATGATGCCCTGCACCTCATACCCCGTGCCTATTAGCAGAAACTCTTTCAGGTATGATCCGTCCTGCCTGGGATGCCTGTTATCAGGGCCTCTTCGGCATAGGAGATTCTCATGCCTCATCACCCTCTTCTTCTTCTTCTGCTGTAATCTAATCTAACCAGCAAAAGCAAATTTCCGTAAATGCAGGACTCCTCGATGCAGCCCCAACGATGAAAAATTGGATTTTTTGGAGCAAAAATGTGCGATCAAAAAACGATAACAAGTAGCAGCAGCAGGCCGTTTGCTGCGCCACGAAATCAGGGCAATTACAAGCTACTTGCAGGTGGCAGCCACCTAGCGCGGCAGAGAAGCGTGAAGGGCTGTGTTTTATACCTTTTAATTTAATTTAATTTTCAGTAATGCTACCTTGGAATTAGGCTCGCTCATTCACGTTTTGGCCGATTGATCATAGTGCACGTGGATATTCCAGGAAAAAAAGTTTGTGGAACATCATTATAGATTTTGGTTCTTTATTATTTTATTTTTTAAAAAAATTTGATTTCTGATTCTCAAAAGGGTTTCCGCTGTGCCTTAAATGACCATTGTGCTAGGTTATGCATCTTGGATGACCATTATTAGTCATGCTTACGTGTCCTTCAGTCCGGCCTATTGACATGCAGGGATGGGACATAGACATAGACACACTTATTTAAATAAAATAAAAATAGATTTCATTCTCATCTAGCCAAATAGCATAGGGTTATACATTTCAAATCTAAAGCAATAAGTTTAGGATTTAAGTTTCTTTTTCACTTTTGAAGATATACTTGGATAATGAGACATACATGATACATACTACCACGCGTGGTGGTTAAACTTGCCATATTTATGCTACATGATAATATCAAAGAATTATATAGATTGTTCATGTTTGAAAATGTCTTTAAGGAACTCTATATTTGCTAAAATGTTTAATTCTCAAATTTTCTTCTCCTTGTTATGCAAAGGTTCCTATACAGTCTTAAGATGATACTTAATTATACTATGTTGTTGTAATTATATTTCTTTGATAATTTTTTTTAAAGAATAAAATTTCTATATATTTGTATACCAGATCATTCTAATTAAACTAAGGGTTGTTTTTTTTTTACTATGACGTTTTTATTATTTTCAGTATCAACCTAAGGTCTATGAATCTTCTCTATGTAGTGTTGCTATTAATTATTTGTTAGTTTAATATTACAAATCTTTTTTACTTGGCCTAATATACTTACATATAGCTTGGATATTCAAAATGAGATAATAATGTGATAATTCAATTCATTTATAATAAATTTAATTTCAAGGGAATATATAACTTAAAAAGTGTAATAAATCAAAGTACATCACAAGCTTAGCACTAAAGAAAAGTAAAACTCTAAAATAACACAAAAAGTAAAAAGTCTTAGTTTTGATGATGTTTATCCAAGTGTTCTTCTTTACAATTAATCTTTAAATATTAGAAAAAGAAGTGTAATTAAAGTGGAGAAGATAGCCTCCATCCTAACAACCTTCACATCTCAAATAGCATTAATCCCTAAACATAAAATAGTAAATGAATTTGAGATAGCAATGAAAGATTATGACAAAGACTAAATCTTCTTAGAAAAAGTAGATTTACTACGAAACTAAAGTACAGATTCTAGATTTGCATTGTTTCACAACTTAAGAAAAGGTTGTAAATCTTTATTATCAATTATAAATGGTTTGGTAAGATATTCATAAAATGTAGGAATAGTTATGCAACAAGCAAGATGATGAGTGGCGAGGTACCCCTACACTCAACCATACGAAACGAGCGTAGCACGCGTGATCCGGTCGAACTCCGCAGACTAAATGCCTAAACGCCGCAAGGAACACTTGGGGTTAATTAATTGTTGTCTTCCCAGACTTACTTGTTGTTGTCACGGTGTATGGTTAAGTAAGTCCGAGGTATATGATTTTTTGGTATTTTCTGGTTTATCTCCTATGCTAAACGGTGAAGGGTTGAGAGACTAAAACTAATTCTAACTACAATGCTA
>MNCI01010956.1:232595-308791 GCA_015680685.1 Gnetum montanum
ATATTGCGTACGCGATATCACGGCTTGTGCATATCGCGTCTCATCACAAGATAATCATATTATCAAAATTAGATACCAAGCAATGAATCTTCTTTTGCATGCAAATGATGTTGCCTTAATCTCCATTATTGTAGTAGGTATGCAAAATATGTTGCAATTTTTAGAAAATTATTGTTGCTCCTCTGGTCTTCAAGTGAATGTAGATAAAACCAAATTGATGATCTAGAGTACAAGAAATACTTATTATAACTTCCATTTTGGAGGTATCAATGTATAATTAGTAGATTCTTTTAAATATTTGGGTCTCATTTATATGAGCAATTACTTGTTGGGGAAGTGCATCGAAGAAAAAATAGCTAGAGGTTTCAAAGCTTTGTATGCTTTCAAAAACAAGTGCAAGGATTTAAGACTTTAGGCTTAGAAGGTCAAAAAACAAAATTTTTAAAGTATCATCTATCCTATTATATTGTATGGATGTGTTGTTTAGGAACTTGGACTCAATGCTAAACTTTGGAAAGATATTAAAACAATGCAAAAAACTTTTATTCTTGATGAGTTAAATATGAAGATGCAAACACCTGTGGAATATGATGACTAGATGTTCCACAATAGAATTAGATAGATCTCATCCATTAATCTATTTTAAATAAGATGAGATCTTATTCATGTAATTATTATCCAATCCATGTTTAGGATATCCCATATTAAGAAGATCCTTAAATATGATGATAAGGATCATTAATCTATTTTAAAGATGAGATCCTATTCATTTAATTCTTATTCAATCCATGTTTAAGACATCCCATATTAAGAAGATCCTTAAATATGATGATAAGGATCATCCCCATGATTTTCGAGATTCATACTTATCTCTCCAAATCTATTCTTGGGAGATCAAGGCCTATATAATTGTAGCAGCACATATTCATTCACAATAGAAAAAAAATAATAGAAGAGACATATAGAATTTAAGAGAGTCTCACAGGAGTGTGTTTGTTTTAACAAAATTTTTTATTTCCTTGTAGCTTAGTTCGTAGATCTAGGGCCCTTTAGACTCTTCAGCACCTTACTCAATATTATTATGTGAATGTGATTTATGACCTTTATAAGTAAAAGCCTTATGGCAATTCATTACATACACTCATAGCTTGCATATCTTAAGGTAAGATAAATGCCCTAAAATAATTATTGAGAATTAATGAGGTCATGGTTAATATTTTCAAGGAATGAAATGGTTAAGAAAATGGAATATCTCTTAAGAAGGCATACAAAAAAATCCTAAGCATATTTACTAACTAGTCAACTAAAAGTTTTTAACATAGATGTTTTCTAAGAAACAAATTTGTTTACAACACATTAGATCTAATAAACTAGATGTACAAGCTCATCATCTCTCAGCTTCTATTCTAATCAAGTATCAGAATGCTATTAGTAAGCTTCACTTAGGTTTTCATCATCTTAGAATTGAAAGTGGAAGATGGATTTAACTCTTCTAAGAAGAGTGCATCTATACATTATGCAAGTTAACATGTATTTTTTTTTGTACTATGACTACCCATTTGAGATAATGTTTGATGAGTAGTTGGGTATTCCAACACTCCATCATACAAGTTGATGAGTGGCAATGTACCCCTATACCCAACCATATGAATCATAAGTGTTCACACATGATTTGATCAAATTTCATAGACCTTAAGTTCTTAAGTACACTGGTTCCAAGATGTAAAATCTAATCATGACAATTGTTGTCTTCTCAACTATACTTGTGGAGCTTAATTGTATGGTTAAGTATAATTGAGACACATGATTTTTATTATTTTATATTTTATTTATCTATGATTAATAACAAGTTGAAACTTAATTTATTGATGAGTTGCGATATCAAGACCACGATATCATATCTGTGATATCGGGTCCACAATATCGGAGCCTGCCATGCGATATTGGAACTTGCCTCGTTGCCTATAAATAAGAGGTAGGCACACTTGGTTTGGCAATTAGTTTCTTTGTCCCTTACCCGAACTCTTGTAGTTTTCCCTTTCCAAAGTTAGAATTATTTCTAAGTGCCCACAGTAGGATTCATAAAGTGAACAGATCTTTATTCGAGCATTGTGTACTCGAGCACACCTTGTGTCCAGAAATAAAGATGAACTTTGTGATAAACCTTGTAGCATTTAGAATAGATTATTTATTGCAATTAATGTTATTTACAATTATTTAATGCTTTCATTAGTTAATTGATGTTGCTTTTATTGATTCGTTAATTTTCACAAGTAAGTACACTTAGTACGACCACTTCAAGCATATGTGGATCACTTGGTAACCTAGTAATGATTAGCGTTTAGTAATCCCAATAGTGTTACATTGGTTCAAGATGTTTACGGAGAGTGGGAACTAATGTTGGTGTTAGGACTAGTTAGAACCTAGTGGATTAATTAAATTAAATTAGTTACTTAATTATTTCACTTATTCCTTTTAGTACCAAGACATAAACATAAAAAGCATAAAAATCATATACCTCAAGTTTACTTAACCATAAAATTGTGCCATACGAGTAAGCTTGGGAAGACCATGACTGCCTAACCCATCCTTGTTTTGTGAAGGCACATAAGCACTTAGTCCTTGGAGTTCAACTGGATCGCCCATAACGCTCATATTCATATGGTTGAGTGTAGGTGATGAGTGGAGAGGTACCCCTACACTCAACCATACGAATACGAGCGTTTCACGCACAATTCGACAAACTCCGTAGATGGACTAGTTGTGGTATCTAGATAGTTACTCATAGATTGTAGTTCACTATCTTCCCACATGGACTAGTATTAGCTTTGTCATGTATGGTTTAGTCTAGAGTGAGGTGTATGATGTGTTCCTACACTAATGCTACTCCTGGGTATGATAGGAAATAATATTAACTAGGTTAGAAGAGAGAGAGGATGAGAGAGAATCTAAACTAGCCTAAGTGCGATGAGCATTCATTCCTTAATCATCCGTACATATCTTGAACCTCGTGCATGACTACCACTAGGATTACCAAGCACATGGCCTAGGTATGCTACTAGGTTACCAAGTAGTCACACTTAAATTCTTGTGATTAAGTTGCACTCATTCCACATTACTAGGAGATAAGGGTAGAGAGATATTAGCTAAGAAAGTAATGAATAATAATAATAATACCAATTAATTAATTAATTAATTAAGCTAAGTGGATGCTGCAATGATGAAGTAATCTTGATCTTTATTGTTGATCATGTATGTGTCCAAGTACGTCACACTCGAATAAGGATGTTGTACAATTACAATCATCACATTGTGGGCATGCACTAGGAGAAAGGGTAGAGAGGAAAAATCGACAGAAAGTCCCTACTTTAACACTACAAGCTAAAATCAAAACTTAACACACAGAACTCCAATATGCCTACCTCTTATTTATAGATGAGGAGACAAGCTGCGATATTGCATACGTGATATTGTGTCTAGGCTATGATATCGCGTATGTGATATGGCATCGGCTGTGATATCACGTACGTGATATCATGGCCAACAGCACACGACTCATCAGTAGGGGTACCTCACCGCTCATCATTGGTGTTGTTACTACTTTGTTTTTTGTACATTGATTAGAACTTAGGAAATCTTCCCATCGTTGAAACAAATCCTTAGGGTTGGTTATCCTACAATTATATAAAGGAGAGTATTACACACTAAAGAATTAATCATGTCTCCTTCTTCTTACGAGAGTGCTTCACCACCTAGGTCCAACACAACAAATAATCAAAGGCATAGTACACATGATGACTCATGAGTGTCCCAACAATTTTTTGTGGTATACGTTCATCCTGATGAGTATATACCAAAGTTTACCTTTATCCTCCACCAGGATGAACAACTGCATTGGTGTGATTTAGAAGGTAACATAGTGTTACCTCCTGATCGCTCAATCCCAAACATGCTTCTTTGTGCTCTCACATAAATTGGTATGCAACACTTATATGTAGAGCACGTTGTACATGAACATGACTCAAGAGAGTATCGACCCATAGAGGCACAATGCTAAGGGACTTACAACAAGAGAGACATCATAAATCTATGAAAGGAAAGTGGTCTCAGGACATTTTGTATGTCCTAAGTGAAATTGAGGATGGTAAACCTGCCTCAGGAGGTCTTCCACAAAATGATGTTCCTCTTGTTGACTTTGGTCAAGGGGTTGTGTATTAGAATCTTCACTCAACTATCTAGAACCTAGATTTTGGTACCAACGAACATAAAGGGTCAAAAAAAGGAACATGAACGCATAACAAAGATGGACATTCTAATCGTAACCACGATTGAGGCCGTGACCACCAAAGAGAAGGTAGCAGGCATTGTCATGGTGCTAGTCCTCCTTCCTCCTTACCTTTATCATCTTCTTCCCCCTCTCCTTCAAGATCAGAACACAGTCGCAAAGGGAAAGACCCTGAGGATAATGGTAGATGAAACAGAGATCATAAATGAAACAATCGAGAAAGGGGATGAGGGCATTCTAGATAAATGCATCATGAAAGAAGGGAGAGTAGGGAACAGCATAGGCATCATAGATGCCATAGAGGATATAATCACGATGAACCCTTACTCACTACCTAAAGTATGCTAGATATAACTGAGGCCTTTAGAATCCCAACAAGGCACCAAAAGGACAATAGGATCAAAAGATTAGACATGAACAATATCCCATGATTTGAAGGGGGATACAATGCTAAACCTCAAAATCATCTACAGCTATTCTATGATGCATGTTCCTTGCAAAATATAGAAAACGAATGGCAAAAACTAAAGTTGTTTCCATGGACACTGATCAAAGAAGTGGAAAGCTGGTACTGGTCCTTAGAACTAGAATTTGTTCATCAATGGAGTACCATGTTAGAGTTATTCAATGATAAGTATCAAACATACTCTCGAGTTTCCAACTTGCGAAAGAAAATCCAAGGATGGAAACAAAGAGAAAAAAAACCCTTGGATGTTGCCATGGGATGATATTATGCATTAGTACATCGTTGTCGTGGCCATGGTTACTTGCAGAGGGAACAACTACGTCATCTTGTAGATGGGCTTAGGTATGAAATGCGAAGAACCCTTGGAACTTATGTCCAAGGAAGGCTATATAAGCTCAGAGCCCATCAAATACCAAGATTGTTGGAGCAAGTTGCCAAGGAGGAAGGTGAGTTAAGGAAAAGAGAAAGTGTAGAGGAATACAACAGAGATCCTTCCCTCCGAAAGAAGGGAGTTAGATTTTGTGAGGATGAAGAAGATTCACCACTTAAAGAGATGGTGAATAGGAAAACTTTTCCCATTCAAAAGTTTGCATCAGATGTATCAGCAAAGATAGACCAAATGTGGGACTCCCTAGATAATAAATTTCAAACTATTCTCAAAATAGTAGAGGAGTCTAGGGAACAAGGTAGTGATCGAGAAAGGAGAAAAAAGAGAGAAGCTGAATATGCACATACCAAGGGTAAGGACAAAGTTTCTGTCATTGAAGAGGTTGTGGATTTATACACAGACAATGATAGCAGATGTGAGATATGCCAATATGATCATCCTAAGGAATGTTGCTCAGTAATCTCACATCTACAGGAGTCTGTGGTGTATGCACTAAACCCATGATTAAATAGATGACAAACACCCCAAAGGTTACCTTATACTCAAGGTAACCCAAGGTAGTTCCACCAACCCTTAACGTATTATCCAAGTGGAACTCCACCACAACCAAATGAATAGTATCAATAGTGGCAACAGCCACAATTATTGGGAATGCCACCACCATGTCAACAGTACCCTTACCATCAACCTGATCCATACAGGTACTATGTGCAGCAACCAATCTCTCCACATGACTCTACTAGTCACGTCACTCCTCAGCCTCACTACCAAGTCCATGAGTACTATGGAACTCCTTCTAGGAGAGATGTTCCAAAAATGTACTATCCTTATCATTTGACTACACCTCTTCCATTCTTAGCTCAATTACCACCTACTCCAACTATGTAGGGTAAGCTCCCTACCCAACTGTAACAACGTAATGCTACAAGGGCTATCAACCCTCAACCTACTATTGGTTCAAAAAATTGTACAAAGAAGAGACCTTTCTTTAGAACCAATAGTCCAACTAAGTTCTTACAACCACAAGTGACTAATCCTCCAAATGCCTCACCCTCATTTGAATCTTTAGAGCTTCCTTCAAACCAAAGACTGCATTCAATGCCCACGATCATGTTGACACATGCCATTACCAACAGGATTAAAGTTGGTTGACTTCCTAGGAGAATCTCTAATCTTGGAAGTCCTCTTATGTATTTACAAATCACTAGGAATGAGCCGTGCAAAGCTCTTTTGGATTCAGGTTCTAGTGTCAACTTAATCTCTCAAGAAATATACAAAGCCTAAAACCTGCCTCCACTAAAAAAGAGTAACATTCATTTAGAGTTGGCTGACCAATCCATCACTGTCCCATTAGGACTAGTGAAGGATATTGTCACCACTGTTTGTGGGTGGTCATATCCAGCTAATTTCCTAGTGATTCAAGTCAACAACTACAAGGCTGACTTTCCAATCATAATGGAAAGAGCATGGCTAAGCACAATTAACATGTGCCTAGGAATACATGATCTTTCCTTAGAAATATCAAAGGAAAATACATTTGGAAAGATCGAGAAGAAGAAAGTTCCATGCATCGCATATAGTGACACAGGGTGCAACTGTGTGCAAAAAGCCTGGTTTGTACAATGTTTAACATTGCCTACATGCAACCAGTATGCACAAATAACTAACATACAAAGATGCCTATATGCAGCAGCCATGAGACAGGAAGGCACCTAGTGGTTGATAGCTAACCAAGAGAGCAACTCAACTATATGCATGAAACTAACTGAGAGCTTGACTTTTGCCTACATCGATAGCATATACACATTAGAGCAAGTCTATCACCAACTTCCAATTCCTGACATCGAAAATATTAATTGGTGAAAGTTGGAAATCCATAACAAGTTCAAGTAATAGCCCCTTGAGTTAAAATCATTGCCCATCAGTATGGAATACAAATTCCTCAAGAATGGAAAATCAGTAATCATTAATGCTAAGCTCGCTCCTCAACAAAAAGAAAGATTGCTAAGAATGGTAAACAAATGGTTGAAAGCCTTTACTTGGTCATATCCCAAATTAATCGGAATAGATCCTAGGATATGCCAACATAGAATTTACATTGACCCCTCCATGAAACCTCGATGACAACCATAGAGGTGACTGAACCCAAAGCTTAAGCAAGTGGTTAAAGAAGAAATTAAATAGCTACTAAAAGTTGGGTTCATCTACCCCATTGCTGATAGTGAATGGGTTAGTCCCTTAGTCATTGTGCCCAAAAAGGGAGGTAAATGAAGGGTGTGTATAGATTTTAGGCTACTAAACATGACAACATTCAAAGACCACTTCCTGTTGCCATTCATCGACCAAGTCTTAGATACCATTCCAGGGCATTACTACTATAGTTTCTGGATGGCTATAGTGGATATAATCAAATTCAAATAGCACTAGAAGACTAAGCCAAGACTACATTCACAAGTCCTTGGGGGACATTTGCATATAAGCATATGTCATTTGGCTTGTGCAATGCCCCAGCAATGTTTCAACGTTTGGTTCTAAGCATATTTCAGTAGCAAATAGAAAATGGCATGAAGGTCTTTATGGATGATTTCTCCACCTATGGAGTGGACTTTGAGCAAGCATTGGATCGATTAGAGTAAGTATTGAAATGATGTGTTAAATCCAACTTAAGGCTCAATTGGCAAAAAATCCATTTAATGGTCTAAGAAGGCATTGTATTAGGGCACAAGATTTCACAAACAGGGATAGAGGTAGATCCTAAAAAGATTAAAGTCACCCAAGGNTATCCATAAAGACCTTCATGCCATTTTCTATTTGCTACTGAAATATGCTTAGAACCAAACGTTGAAACATTGCTGGGGCATTGCACAAGCCAANTGAAGAAGGATGTACCTTTTGTATGGACCAGGGAATGTGAGCTAGCCTTCCAAACCTTAAAACAAAAGCTCACAGAAACACCCATTCTACAAGCTTCTGATTGGTCTAGACCATTCCACATAATGACTGATGCATCCAACTTTGCTTTAAGAGTCATACTTACATAGTTAGATGATCTGAAATGACCCTATTACATTCACTATGCAATTTAAAGTAATGTTGGTGCACAACTCAGTTACACCACAATAGAAAAAGAATTAATGGTTGTGGTGTTTGCACTAGAAAAATTTAGGTACTATGTATTGGGCTATGAGATATTCATACATATGGATCATAGTGCAATACAGTTCCTAATGAATAAACCAACAGTGAGCCCTCACATCATACAGTGGCTCATGATCTTACAAGAGTTCAACCTTACAATGATTGATCATAAAGGCACCGAGAATGTTGTTGCTTATCATTTATCTCGGTTATGATGGGACAACAAAGAGGATGAATATCCAATTTTTGACCATTTCCCCGATGAACTCCTCTTTGTAGGTGTAATAAAAAATCAATTAACCATAGAGAAAAATTGGTATAGTAGCATTCTTACCTATCTCCTCACACAAGAAACACCACAAGGGTTAGACGTTAAAAATAAACAATAGTTTCTTCACCGAGCCAAATATTTCATGAAAATTAATAGACAACTTTATAAAGTATGTTTCGATGGCTTGGTCCGATGGTGTGTTCCTAATGTAGATAAATTGCAAGTTCTCTAAGATGCTCATGAGGGCCCTTGTGGGGGTCATTACACTAGGAGACAAACAACCATTAAAATATTTCTTGTAGGATATTATTGGCCTACATTGTTCTAGGACACTCATCACTTCGTCCAATCTTGTGAGCACTACCGACGTGATGGGGGAATGACTGCTAGAATGGAGGGTCTGCAACAATGGATTCAATCCTTAGAACCCTTTGACATATGGGAATTGATTTTATGGGGCCTATTACACCAATGTCCAATGGAAAAGCCTACATTGTCATTGTTGTTGACTATTTTACAAAATGGGCAGAAGAATCCATTGTTATAGATTGTACATCATCTACCATTGCACGATTTTTTCAAAAAAAAATCGTAAATAGGTTTGGGCATGCCTCATGCAGTTATTTCTGACAATGGTACACATTTTATAGGTGCAAATTTTCAAAAGATGATGCAATGCTTAGGATTTGAGCAAAACATGACTACACCATATCACTCTCAAGCGAATGGTCAAGCCGAAGTCACCAATAGGGAGATCACAAAAATATTAACATGAACCATTAGCAAATATAGGCGAGATTGGAGCACCAAGTTGAATGATGCTCTTTGGGCACACTGCTCCATGTGGAAACTCCCTATAGGCTACTCTTCCTATGAGTTAGTGTACGGTAAACTTCCCACACTTCCCATTCAAGCTGAGCTTCGTGCATTATCTACAACATGTGACCTCAACCTTGACCTTGACCTAGCATAAAAAGAATGGTTAATGAATCTTAACTTGCTAGATGAGAACTGATTAGCTGCCCTATCATCCAATGAACTGCTTAAGGCCTTCAACAAGCAATGTCATGACCTAAGGATTAGGAAAGTCAAATACCAACTAGGAGATAAGGTTTTGTATTGGAATCCCACACATGTGCCACAACGAACTAAATTTCAAATGCTGTGGGAAGGATCTTATATCATTCATGAAACTTTCCCTTCAGGGGCCATGATGATCTATAAACCTGAAAACCCGAATAAGAAATTATTGGTCAACATCCAGCAAACCAAACCCCTCCAAGAGCTTAAAACAACCAGTACTAACACTACCTTTATTAATGAACAACCTTGCTCATTATTTTTGATCTCCTCCTTCCAACTCAGTCATGGGGGAGATGGCCACCAATGCTAACCATTCTAAGCTCTTAGTTCCTTTTGTATTTATGTTTTACACATTTTTAATCTTTACTTTTTTTTTACACCATCATTAACATTTTTACTATTTCTTTGTTTGATTTATTCTTACCCATCACATAATAAGTGCTCATGATGATGGAGAATACTCTAATGGTGATGATTGCTAATGTTTGGCTTTTACCTTTGACTTTTAATGTTGATACTAAGATATGGTTTCTTTTGATAAAATAGGCAATGAGTCCATGTCATCCATTCATCTATTCAGCTCTATGGTCTCCCTTGATCTTGGAATTTTATTGTCCCTTTTTCTAAGTAAACTTATTAATGAATTGGTGGCTTGATATTCTTCAAACCAAGGAAAGGTTCAAATGGATTGAAAAGGATGTGACCTCAAGGGGATTCAACGCATTTGTGCTGGCTACTCTCTTGGGTACATGGATGTTTTTCATAAGTTTTCTGCCATTTTGCTATTAACAAATATCAGAACGTTGACTAAATCAAATAAGTCTTTGCATGGTGTGGTTCTCACATTAAAAAAAAACAACTGGTGAGAATTCAAAGCACACCCCTTAGACATAATAAGAAACATGGGTCATAAGCATTAGTTATGGCACTAGAAAGACATGTTACCCATGTCTAAGGTTCCCTCTAGCTAAGGGCCTTTCTCACTTCTTGCTTCTCTAACTTTCTCTTGTTGGAATGGCAGTGGCTCTATGGATGCATTCTTATTGCTTCGAGAGGGTGGGTTGGTTAAGTGTGTTGATGCAGGATCACTGGATGTGGTTAGTTTTGATCTAGATTTGGAATGAATTCTATTAAGTTACCTTAACCACATAATACACAAGGGACTTTACACAACCTTGATCTTAGGATTCCATTCCATTTTCTCTTCTCTTCCAAATTTCTTCTCATATTCCACCTGATTGCCAATTTTATGATCAGTCTATACCTTGGTTACGAAATTATTATTCTTGGGTAAACTCTTGTGGGTAAGTCCTTAACCATTGTTTCCATATGTCATTCCTAGAGCTTATGGACTCTTTGGTTTATGGGTTTGTCAGGGCATAAAGGGCATGAGCCTACTTTGGGGAGGACCCACTGGCATTCCTTTATGGTGCAATTGTTCAATTCTTTCCCTTAAACATTTCCTACAATCAACTATTTCCCATTTCACCCCATCAATGGCATCTATTTTTATTTTTGCTTTATGGGCTTGACCATTGTTATTTCTCTTATCTTTCTTGTTCTTTAAATTTTTTCATCTTATTGCTACTAGAGGTTCACTCTTAGTCATGGGGGTCCTATCACAAATTTTCCATTCCATACTTATCTTACCCCTACACCTTGGGTAGTTATTAGTCATAAACCTCTAACCCAGTGTCTGCCATACCCACAACCTAGCCAATGTGCTTTATATCGAGGCAAGGTATCAATTGCATTAGGTTTTATCTATCCTTGTTGATTAGTAATTATGTTGTGTGTGCAAATGGCGATTACATGAACAATAGACTAGGATGGAGGGAGCACTCAGGATGGATTGGAGCAAAAGCATTCATGCATGGAACAAGCTAGGTCATGTAGCTATGGATGAACAATGGTGTACACAGTTTTGACATCGATAGAAACATGCCTCATTTTATTTTTTTCTTTCTCTCTCTCTCCAAGCTATCAAATAAAGGTCTAGATGTCCTCTATGTACAGTGTTCACCAAAATGGGTATAAACACGAATGTTGTAATATGTTTTTCGATCTGTTCATCGAGTACTTTGAGTTTATCACTTTATGTCAATAATCCCATACCTTCCCAATATTTTGTAAGGAACTCAAGGATGAGTTTTCATTCAGTCATGGGGGTATCATGAGCTACAATATTGGGACTGCAATATTGGATCTGCGATATTGGGTCTGTGATATCGGAGCTTGCCATGGGATATCAGACATTCGATATTGGAAATTGCCTTGTCGCCTATAAATAAGAGGTGGGCGCACTTGGTTTGGCAATTAGTTTTTTAGTCCCTTACCCAAACTCTTGCAATTTTCCCCTTCTAGAGTTAGAATTATTTTTGAGTGCTTGTAGTAGGAGTCATAAAGTGAACGGATCTTTGTTCAAGCATTGTGTACCTGAGCACACCTTGTGTCCATAAATAAAGATGAACTTTGTGATAAACCTTGCAACATTTAGAATAGATTATTTATTGCAATTAATGTTATTTACAATTATTTAATGCTTTCATTAGTTAATTGATGTTGCTTTTATTGATTCGTTAATTTTCACAAGTAAGTACACTCAGTACGACCACTTCGAGCATACGTGGAACACTTGGTAACCTAGTAATGATTAGCGTTTGGTAATCCCAGTAGTGTTACATTGGTTCAAGATGTTTACGAAGAGTGGGAACAAATGTTGGTGTTAGGACTAGTTAGAACCTAGCGGATTAATTAAATTAAATTAGTTACTTAATTATTTCACTTATTCCTTTTAGTACCTAGACATAAACATTAAAAGCATAAAAATCATATATCTCAAGTTTACTTAACCATACAATTGTGCCATATGAGTAAGCTTGGGAAGAAAACGATTGCCTAACCCATCCTTGTTTTGTGAAGGCGCATAAGCACTTAGTCCTTGGAGTTTGACCAGATCGTGCGTAACACTCGTATTCGTATGGTTAACCATAGGGGTACCTCGTCGCTCATCATTTATGAACCACTTTAATTAATCTAATTGCTGATCAATAACTAACTATCCTAACATAAGTATCTAATCCCACTTTTCGTGCACATCTTGAACATGTATAACATTATTGGGTTACCAAATGTTAAGCATTTCTAGGATTACCAAGAGTCATATGCATGCTCGAAGCGGTCATACTTATGTGCTCAATTAATTTCTATTTAATCTAGTTAGCTTACTTTAGCTTAATTACTTGGAAGCATTAAAGGAAATTTCATAAAACATTAAATGCATTAAAAAATATTTAAGCTAGCCAAGATGTTGCAAGGTTTGATTAGAAAGCTCATCTTTATTGCCACACACATAACGTGCTTAGGTACAATAGTTCTTGAATAAAGATCCATACACTTAATGACTCCTGCTACGGGAACTTTGGAAATATTCTAACCCTAGAAAAACAAAATTACAAGAGCTCTACTATGATATGAAAAAAATTATATCGAAATCGTGTGTCCAAGCGCTATATTTATAGGCTGGCACATACCTTACAATATCAGATATTTGACATCACATCTTGGAACCTGATATTGGATACCCAATATTATGGCTTTGATATCATAGCCCTACAAAATATGATTCATCATACCCTCATGACTGAATAAAAACTCATGCTCGAGTGAACAAGAGGAGGAACAAGTTTCTTACAAAATATTAGGAAGGTATGGGATTATTGATTGACATGGAACGAACTTAGATGAAATGGATAGACTCTAAGTGCCAAAGTGTATGGATTTACAATTGTTTTACGAAATTGGATTTTCATGACAATAGAATTGAACACCTTGGACAAAACTGACATCCAACTCCTCTGGCAACTAAAGAGTGAGGGAGAAGATTCAATGATCATGAAGGGTCCATGTCGCATGGTGCTACTATGTCTTCCTTGGTGAAGACAATCCTGCTTCTAGTCCATGCTTCACACTGTAATCATAATGAAATCATGGATTAGTGTGTAATGTGTAACATATAGCTTTTAAGTACCTTGTTTCATCGGTGGTTACACTTGGCTAGGTTGTGATTATGATGGATTGATTCCTTTAATAGTGTTAGCAAGAAATTGAAAAATAGAGTGAAATGGATAAGTGGTCCATTAAATTTTGAAAAGTTCAAATGTGATGTAATTCTTGAAGAGGGTTTAAGAATTCACAACAATAAAAAGAGGAGTTCACTAAAAAATGTTGTGAAGATGTGCACAATTGGATGTCATTAATGGAGCACGCAAAAGGATTTGATTGTGAGAATGTCTAAGGATAAAGGACTTAATTAATCCAACTAAAAGGTATGTAAGTGGGTCCTTCCCAAAGTAGGCATAGGCCTTTTATTGCCCTTTCATAACTTCAAACCGAGGAGTTTGTGGGCCTCGTGGATGATAAATGGTTATGAAAAGTTAAGTACAAAAACCTGAAAGAAACTATCTAAGAATTTTGACACATCAAACCAAGACATCGAACAAGAATATGAAACTAGTAGTGAGGTGAGACATGGAAAGCATAGATGGATGCGATAGAGAGTGAAATGGAGTTCCTGATTAAGGTCACATGAAGTCCCTTGTGAATTTTGTGGTTAAATGACATGATAAAATCCATCTTTAGTCCAGACCACAACCAACCACATTCAGTGACTTCGCATCACCATTCTAAGACTAGTCCACTCTCCTAAGACACAAGAATGCTCACATAGAACAACCACAATTCCTTATTGAAAAAGAAAAGAGAATTAGGAAATGAGAAAGGGCCTTAGTTAGAGGGGACCTTTAGGCATGGATAACATGTCTTTCTAGTTCCATAACCAATGCTTATAGCCAATTTATTTTTTCTAAGGGGTGTGCTTTGAATTCCCATCTTTGTTTTTTTTTTTTGAATGGGAACCACACCATGTAAAGACTTATTCAACTTCTTATTATTGGTCAACACAGAATAGTAAAAAATCCATAAAAGCACACATGCACCCAAGTAAGCAGAAAAGCACAAAGAGTACTGAGTCCCTTTGAAGTCACACCTTGTTCAAACCTTTGAATCCTTTCCAAATCTAGAAAATACCAAGGTCATAAGTTTTGTAAAGTTTTATTAATGAAAAAGAGACCTCACATTTCCATAACAAGGAAAACTCTAGAGTTTTTGGATGGGTGCATGTTGTGGACAACTACTTATTTCATGAAAAAGAAGTCATGTCCTGGTTATTAGTAACAAAATTTAAAGCTAGACTCTACACACCAACAATCAAATAATCAGATAGCACATGCCCACATTAATCAAACCACAATATACTTAGTTGGCAATAAGGCATGTTATTATTAAAACACAACAAGAAAATCACATCCAAATAAAGGAAAATATACAAGAAATTATAAAATATTTAAGAAAAATAAAATGTACTTGTAATGTTGTAATACAAAATTTTGAAAAATTATTAATGTAAAAAAAAGGTGTAAGATACAAAATGTGTAAAATAAAAAGTTGTAAAAATAACAAGGTGTAAAACAAAAAGACAAAAAATTGAGGAGCTACTTATATAGGTAGCATGGATGGCCATATCCTCCATGACTAAGTTGAAAGGAGGAGATTCGAAAGATTAAGTGTGGTTGTCCATCCAATGAGGTGTATGTTGACCAGTTGTTTTTTATCTGGGCTCTCAGGTCTATAAATCAAAATGGCCCTAGAAGAAAAAGTGTCGTAAATGATATAAGGTCATTCCCACAATGTTTGGAACATAGTTCGTTGAGGTATGTATGTATGGTTCTAGTAGAGGACCTTATCTCCTAATTGAAATTTAACTTTCTTAATTCTAAGTTCATGGAATTTTTTGTTGAATGCCTTGTGCAACTCGTTAGATGATAGGGCCACTAATCAATTTTCATCTAACAAGTAGAGATTCATTAATCTTTCGTGTTGTGCTAGATTTAAGTCAAGGTTAAAGTCACAGGTTATTGAAAGTGTACAAAGCTCAAATTGAATATGAAGTATTGGTAATTTTTTGTTCACTAGCTCATATAGAGAATAGCCTATAGACAGTTTTCATGTTGAGCAGTAGGCCCAAAGGGCATTGTTGAGTTTTATGCTCTAGTCTCTTCTATATTTACTAACAGTTATCATTAGGATCTTTATGATTTCTTTGTTTATAACCTTAGCTTGACCATTAGCTTGGGTGTGGTAGGGTGTTGTTAGTTTATGTTCAACCCCCAAGCATTGCGTAAGCTTCCAAAAGGTAGTGCCTGTAAAGTGGGTTTCATTGTCGTAAATTAATGCATGTGGCATACCAAACCTATTTATAACATTCTTTTGTACAAACTGAGCAGTAGTAGAAGATGTATAGGTAGTGATGGTTATTTCTTATACCCATTTTGTACAATAGTCAACAGTGACTATGATGTACACCTTTCCATTTGACATGGGTGTGATGGGGTCCATGAAATCAATGCCCCAAATGTTAAAGGATTCTAGTGGTTGGATCTACTATTGAGGTCCCTCAATTTGAGTAGTCATTCCACCATCTTGTTGGCAACATTCACAAGAGTGGATGAATTGATGAGCATCCATAAAAATTATTAGCCAATAATACCCTACCATCAGGATTTTAATGGCCATGGGTCTCTTAGCATAGTGGCCCCTACAAGGACCCTCATGAGCATCCTGGAAGACACATAGTTGATCAGAATTAGGGACACACCAATGAACCAGACCATTTCCACACACCTTATAGAGGTGTTTGTTGATCTCCATAAAGTGTTTTACCTAGTGAAGAAATTGTTGTTTCTTTGAGTGGTCCAACCCTTATGGAATCTCTTGAGTGAGATGATAGGTGAGAATGCCATCATACCATCTAGGCTTACTGGGAAATTGTTTAGTTATAGCCCTAACAAAAAGGAGTTTATTAGAAAATAGATTAGATAGTGGATCTTCCTTCTCTTTTTTGTCCCATCGTAATTGAGATAAGTGGTCAGCGACCACATTCTTGGTTCCTTTTTGATCTATCATCCTAAGATCGAATTCTTGTAAGATCACTAGCCACCATATGACATGGGGGCTTACCGTTGGCTTATTCATGAGGAGGCAAGTGGCACCATGGGTCGTGTGCATAAAACTCTTTGTATCCAAGCACATAATGCCTGAACTTCTCTAGAGAAAATACCACTGTCATCAATTCTTTTTCTGTGGTGATGTAGTTCAGTTGTGTACCCACAATGCTTTATCTTACGTAGTGGTTGTAATATGGATGTTTCTTGTCGTCCAACTATGTAAGCATAGCTCCCAAGGCATAATTCGATGCATTTGTCATAACATAAAATGGTCTGGACCAGTCAGGTGCGTGTAGCATTAGAGTTTCTACAAGTTTCTCCTTTAGTTGTTGAAATGCTTTTTCACATTCCTTAGTCCAAACAAATGGAGCATCTTTCTTTGTCAGCTTCACTAATGATTTTGTGATCTTAGAGAAATTCTCTATGAATCACCAATAGTAGCCATTGTGTCCAAGGAATGATTGAACATCTTTTATAGTTTCTGGTTAGTGGGTAATTCCTTGGATGATCCTTATTTTTTTAGGGTCAACCTCAATTCCTACTTATGAGATTTAGTGCCCTAATACAATGTCTTCTTGGATCATGAGATGGCTCTTTTGCCAATTGAGCCATAGATTTTTTTTCCACACATCTTTTTAGTACTTACTTAAGGCAGTCCAAGGCTTGCTTGAATGTAGCATCATGAGTGGAAAATTCATCCATAAATACTTTCACTCTACTATTGATTTGTTGTTGAAAGATGCATAAGACTAGGCATTGGAATGTAGTAAGAGCATTACATAGACCAAAAGGCATTTTTTGATATGTAAAGGTTCCCTAGGGACTCATGAATGTTGTTTTGGCCTAGTTCTCTAGTGCGATCTAGATTTGGTTATAGCCACTATAACCATCTAGAAAACTGTAATAGTAATGCCCAAATATGGTGTCTAACACATGATTAACAAATGGTAATGGAAAATGGTCCTTAAATGTTTCCATATTCAATAGCCAAAAATCGGTGTAGACCTACCACTTGCCACCTTTCTTTGGCACAATCATGAGTGAACTAACCCACTCACTATCTACAGTGGAATAGATAAACCCCACCTTGAGAAGTTGTTCGATTTCCTCCTTGATGATTTGCTTCAATTTGGAATTTAATAACCTCTGTGTCTACCTCCTTGGCTTCATGGCTAGGTCAATGTAGATACAATGCTAGCATATCCTAGGATCAATCACTGTGATTTCAGGATATGATCAAGTAAAGGCTGCTAACCATTTTTCCACCACATTTAATAGTATCTAGTTCTATTATGGAGTAAAGTTTGCATTGATTATTCTAGCTTCCCATTTTTAAAAAATGCATATTCCATCCTAGTAGGTAGAGTTTTTATCTTAAAGGGATCTTGTTTAAAATTTTCAAGAATTTCCAACTCTCCCCAATAGGTATCATCATTTGCATTATCAAAGAGTTGCTGATGAACTTGCTCTAGTTCATCCATGCCTATGACATAAGTGCATGTTAGGCTCTCAATAGGTTCCATGCAAAGTATGCTACTTTCAGAATTAGTGGTCACCCATTGGATGCCCTCTTGTTTTGTGGCTGCTATGTATAGGCACCTTTGAATATCTACTTTAGGTGCACATTGCCTACATGTGGAAATGGATACTTGTTTCACAGACTAGAGTTTCTACAGATAACTGCACCTTGTATCGTTATATGTGATGCATGGAACTTGCTTCTTCTTGATCTTTCTAAATGCATTTTCCTTAGATATTTCTAGGGAAAGATCTATGATGCCCATTCTTGCATTAACAGTTCTTAGCCATGCCCTTCTCATGATGATTGGAAAGTCCCTTTTACAGTTCTCAACTTTAATTACTAGGAAATTAGTAGGATAAAACCACCCATAGACAGTGGTCACAATGTCTTCTACTAGTCCCAATGGGAGAATAATGGATTGGTCTACCAATTCCAATTGAATATTTCTCTTCTTGAGGGGTGGTAAGTTCTAGGCAGTATACATCTTATGAAAAATCAAGTTTACACTAGAACTATAATCAAGAAGAGCCTTACATGGTTCATTCCTAGCAATTTGCAAATAGATAAGAAGACTCTTAGGATAAGCTAATTTACTAGGAAGGTTCCTAGCATGGATCCAATTAGATATAACATGAGTGAGCATAATAGTATGGATCTTGTGTGATATTTGGGTTGAAGGGAACTTGAAAGACTTAGATGTAGAGAGAGCTAGAGAAGCAGGGTTGCCAACCACATGTGTATGTAAGGGCTTAGGTGGACTATTGGGTTGGAAAAGGGTATTTTTTATGTTTTATTATTTGAAAAACTTGGTTGATGAATCAGTTGTAGATTAATGACCCTAGTAGTGTTGTGTTGCTATGGTTGGACAACAAGTTCACCCTACATAGATGAAGCAAGTGGTAGTTGTGTTGAGGGTGAAGGAACAAGTGTAGGAATAGGAGGAGGATAAGGGTAGAAAGTGGTATCTCTTCTTGAATGTGGAGAATGGGTTTGATAATATTCCAAAGGGTAGTAGCAATGTTGGAAGATAGAAATATGACTAGAAGAGTCACATGGAGATAGGGATTTCTGAATGCAATACCTATATGGATCAGGTTGTCTTTAGGGGAATTACTACCTTAGTGATGGTACCATCCATGACTATGGTTGATGCCACTATTGATACTGCTTGTATGATTACGATGAAATTCCACTTGGATAATACTATTGTTACTAATGGAACTACTTATGATTGCCTTGAGAATAAGGTAATCTTTTGGGTATTTTCCTTCTTGCTAGTCATGGATTCAGAGTGTACAACCTAGTCTGTTGTAAGTGTGAAACGACGAGGCAACATCCTTTAGGATGTTCATATTAGCAGATGTCACACCCACCATCATCATCTGATTATGTTCTCACAACTTTCTCTACTGCAGTAATCTTTCCCTTACCTTTTTGATTGACACATTCAGCTTCCTTTCACCTCCTGCTATCATGATCACTACCTTTTTTTGGGCTTTTCAGCAATTTTTAGGATAGCTTGAAATTGGCTATCCATAGAGTCCCCATAATTGATCTACCTTAGCCAAAATTTTAGAGGTGCATTTTTGAATTGGCAAGGTCGTACGGTTCATACCACTAATGCACTAATCCCTTAGATGTTGTGCATTAGTGGTATGATAATCCCTAGCATCACTATCCTACACAATATACTCAACATGAAGTCCTTGGAGGCCTAATCACATGAGAATTTGTTGGAGCATTGTAGGAACAGATTGATTGGACAATAACACAATGTTGCCCTCGATGTCTTGTAACTACAGTAATTTATCCTAGTGTAGGAAAAAGGTGAAATTAGATACATACTCATCAGGATGAGCATATACCCCTCTATATTGTTGAGGCACCTACTGATGTACTTCATCAAACTTGGACAGAGAATCACTCATGTGAGAAGAAGAAATTTTTTTTTAGAAAATAAAAAATGTAGTCTGCTTATTAAAACTTTTGTAGTAATTTTAATGTATGATATGACTCTAGGGTTCATTCTAATGATCTTGAATAATTTTCACTAAGTTCTAGATAACACATGTGACAACTAAAGGTCCCTAGTAATGGTGCCAATGATGAGCGATGAGGTAAACTTACTCCAACCATATGAATCACAAACGTTCCTACACAATTTGGTTGAATTCTGTAGACCTTAAGTTCTTAAGTACAGTGGTTCCAAGACATGAAATCTAATTGTGACAATCGTTGTCTTCTCAACTATACTTATAGAGCTTAATTATATGGTTAAGTATAATTGAGGCACATGATCTTTATTATTTTATATTTTATTTATCTACAATTAATAACAAGTTGAAACTTAATTTATGAACCACTTTGATTAATATGATTACTGATCAAGAACTAACTATCCTAACATAAGTATTTGATCCCACTTTCTGTGCACATCCTAAACACATCTAACATTGTTGGGTTACCAAACGTTAAGCGTTGTTGGGATTACCAAGAGTTAGATGCATGTTCGAAGTGATCGTACTTATGTGCTTAATTAATTTATATTTAATCTAGTTAGCTTACTTTAGCGTAATTACTTGGAAGCATTAAAGGAAATTGAATAAAACATTAAATGCATGAATAAAATATTTAAGCTAGCCAAGGTGCTACAAGGTTTGATCAAAATGCTCATCTCTATTACCACACATACTACCATGCTTAGGTACAACAGTGCTCGAATAAAGACTCATACACTCAATGACTCCTGCTGCAGGCACTTTGGAAAATATTCTAACTTTAGAGAAAAGAAACTGCAAGATCTATGCTATGCTATGATAAAAACTATATTGAAACCATGTGCCTAAGCACTGTATTTATAGGCTGGCACATACCTTGTGATATTGAATATTCGACATCACATCTTGGGACCTGATATTGGATACCTGACATTGTGACTCTAATATTAGAGCCCTACAAAATACGATTCATCACAAGTCATGAGTGTACACATGCAACTTGATTGTAATTCATGAATGTCCAATATAAATTCACTATTAGTTAAGGTTTAGTTCATGATTATTATCTTCTCATGTTAAGTTAGTGAAGTTCAAGTTGTATGGTTTAACTCTTGATGAGGTATATAATACATTGATTTTTTTGGCTTTAATTATTCTAAATGCCAACATAATAAAGATTAAGATGAAGTTCTAAGTCTAAGAATAACAGACATGTAAATCTATGCTAGCATATGATGATAAGTATCCTCTCCCAGCTTGCCATACATGTCAAGCGTTCATGTAATCATTACTGGGATTACTAAGTGAATCCACGACTAAGAGAATTAAATAAACTCATCACTAGGTTACCAAATGATTACACTACATGCTCAAAAATAGTCATACTTATCCTGCTTTACTAAAATATGTAAGAAAATGTAAAGTACTTAGAAATTGTAGATGAATTAAGTAAAGTAAACATGCTGAAAGGTAGAATTAAACTAAGTAAAAATGAGCTACGAATCTTGCAATGGTAGAAAACAATCTTGATCTTTACTTTTAGTCATGAATTTTGCCCAAGAATAATCCACTCGAACAAAGATTTTGTACAACTATATCACTAAGTATAAATCATGAAAACAAATTGCAAGAATTTGGCTAAGTGTTAGTAGAAGTGTTCATTTGAGATGATGGTGGGTTGGTATTTATAGTAATGACTGGTATCCACTACATCACATCATTGATGATGTAAGCAAGGCTACGATATCATATATATAATATCACAACCATAAACTCAAAAGATTTTATCATACCCCCAAAATTGACTAGAAACTCATCCTCAAGTTAAAACAAAAGGAGGATCGAGTTCCTTACAAAATTATGGGGTCATTGACAAACTTTAATATCATGAATTATATACATTATTAACTCAACTTATAAATGATGCATTGTAATTTGAGTGATGTTTAAAAAATTATCATGCATTGCATGATTACCACATATGAAAAAATAAAACATAACAAAACTTTAAAACTTGATGTAATATCATGTTCTAGGTGGTGGTGGCTCCTCCATTGACTTCTTTACTTTATTGTCATGCTTTTGAAATTGATAACTATTGAGTAATGATTGAATTTTCTTCCCATCTAATCTTGGATCATGTACTATCCAAGCAAATTTAGTAATGTTTGTTGGAGTTGGTACTTCCCATGGATATGGCAATTGTGGAAACATCTTGTTTGCTTTTATGTACCAGGCTATGAACTACCATCTTTCCTCTTCAAATGCTCTAGTTAATTTTCTTAGTTATTGGCAATCTATCATTCTACAAGCTAGATTTGCCGCTATGTCTTTCTAATCTTGGTACCTAGCCTTAATCACTTGGAGCTCAAAGTTTATAATGTGTAGCTTCTATTGTGCATCCTTCTTGTCTACAAACTTCTTCTCATATAGTGCATATACCATGGCCACTTGCTACTCCAGTTCAGTTCTAGGCCTACCTATTGTGAGCATGGCTAGATTGGAATAATGAAGATTTGCTAATCCCATGTATTTGATTAGGTCCTCTACCTACAAGTCTTTATTCTTAATTTTATTCTTGATGTACATAGGAAAGTCCATCCAAGATTGACTGCTAATCAGGTGTTTAGGTTGTGATGGAACTGATCTTGGCCTTAGCCATTTGGATTTCTTTCTTATTTATTTACTTGTACATGCCCACTTGGTCTTTGAAATGTTCCTTTAGCCTTTCATGCTTCTTGGCCTCATTTTTCCACATGCTAATTTCAATGGTTGAATTTTGCTAGATTGCATAAAGTTCTTTCATTAATAAGGTCCTATTTTCTCTAGCTAATTTTTGCATGTTGAGGTTTACTTTGGAAAACTACTATCTTAGTTAATGGATGATTTATTCTACAACATTTTTTTTCTTCTCTATGTCTATCAACCTATATTTTTAGCAATAATATTTTTATTCTCTTCTTCTAAGGTAGCTAGGGCTTTGACATGAGCATAAGTTTATGCTTCAGCCACTAAGGCATTCTACGTTGCCTTCTTCCTTTCCATCTCCATTTGGATATTCTTGGCTATTTACTAGTTTACTTGTTTGATTCTAAACTACTCTAGCTAGTCTAGTGTGATATGTTGTGTAGGATCTTTCTTTTCTAATCTTAATGTAGCTAATTCTACTTGTAACCTCTACACTTCATTTTTTCCATGTTCTGCTCTAGTTTCTATAATCACTAGCTTACCCTTGATGGAAATTAGTTTTGACTACACTGTAGTGATATTGCTAGGGATATCAAAAAGATTCTACATTACTTGTCATATCTGTAGTAGTCGATCTAAGATGTCTTCATGCTCTTGTAGGGCAATGGAGGTTTTGACTATAGTTTCGACATCTTTAGCTCTAGTTATAACAATCAGTGCCACAATGGGAACATTAAAGGATCCTTTAATATGATCTATGATTACTTCAGTTATTCTTGCTACATCATGGTGTTGCATAACCATGATTGTGGCTCCTTTTCCTATCTCAAGCATAACCTGAAAGGATGCAGTGTTCCCAGATATTTGTTATGTCCAATCCTCATCTCCTCCTACTTGTAATGAGACTTGATCATTGGTAGGTCCTATTAATAATGCAAGTTTATTTGGGTTATCCCTTACTTTGTACATGTTGGAAACCTCTCTATTCCCCCAGCTTATGGTTTTAGCAATTTTCTGCAAATGGGTTATGAAGGGTTTGTAGTCCTATTGTGTTGGTGGAGTGCTTGATCCTAGTCATGAAGGATTGAGCCTCTTGCTCAGCTTGCGAAGTCTACTCTCTAGCTTGTCCTCTTCCTTTGGGTTTCTTGCCCATTTGTTTTAAGGGTCCTTTAGCTATGGGTCTTTTAGGAGCCATCTACAATCATAAAGGATTCATTTAAGATCATCCAAATATTATAAATAAGTTCCTAACGGTTCATAATCCTCTGTCAGGTTTTTGGATTCAATCAAAATTTATCCTTATTATCACTTTTTAGCTCTTATTAGGATTACAGAGTTAGAAAATTTTCAAAAAGAAACCCTTAATTATTATATTTTTTAATGTATTATGAATAAGTGTGTTTCTTATGACCTCTCACATTGTCATATTCTTACTTAATATGTATTGGGATGGTTAATTGGGAAGAATAGTTAATTTTATTAGCTTTTAATTAAGTATTTTAGAAAAAATGTAATTAGTTATTATAGTTCTTACACTTTGTATGTTCTTCTAGGAGTTAGAAAATTTTGGATCATACAACTATGTATATCACTCTCCTCCATGACTAAGTTAGTTGCTCCATGATCAAGAGGGTTTAAGCATCACACAAATCAAGGATACAATACGTAAGTTATGAAGCTTGAAAGCTTGGTTGCCATAAGGTTAGAAAAACGGCATGAACTCCCTATACATCAAATGATAAGAATGAAAAATTTCTAACTCCTCATGCACATATATAGTTTTTTTAAGGTGGTAACATAGTAGATACGACATCGTAGGGGATGATACATCATAGCTACGATGTCACTGTTCAAAATTTCAAGGGTTTGAGTGATTTTTGATGAAAAAATTGAGTGAAATGAGTAGTCTAGAAGATTTAGAAATGGTTCAAAGGGTTCTTGATTATGGATTATGCTCAAAATATAAGAATTTATCATCAAAAGTACATGAAAGAAGGAATATGGGCAAGTTAAGTTGATTAGATTTAATAGAGATGGTTGGTAGAAATTGCTGAATGTATGATGAAAGATGAGTAGATAGGAAAGTAAAAATGGTTATTTAACTATTTTGGAGGCACAAGATGATGTGGAATTGATCATTAGGTATGAAGCACAAGAGTTATACAAGTTGATCCTCTCCAAGGTAGGCTCAGTATAACCATGCCTACAAGTGTCTATAGGCACCTAAGGAGTTTAATGTAAAACATACCTATCTTCCAAGACACACATATTAGTATTGCCTTAATAAGAAAATAACACTATATTATTTAGAACCATTAAATTCTGATTTTATATAATAGTGAGATGGAATGGAAGTAACAGGGATTGTAGAAAATGCAACATGAGGTTTCTTACCATAGGCATAATGAATTCTATGTGTGATGGATGATTAAAGTAATCATTAGCCTTTTTGTCCAAGATTCAAAGCAAGTCCATACCACCTACTAGTGACATTGCATTGTATCATCCTAAAAACTAGCAACCACAAGACTACCACAACTACAAGGAGTATAAACACTTAATAATGAAGTTCAAGGAAGTGGTTTGTTAATAGTGCACTTTTATTTTTTGTAAGAGAAGTGCCTTCAGACATGGGTAACATGTCTTTCTAGTGGAATCTCCTAAAATTTTTTATTTTATGCATTTATTAGGTTATTAATGTGTCGACCTTACCAAAGAACTACCTTTTGGCATGGGTAGCATGTCTTTCCAGTGACATGATCAGACAACACTTATTTTAGATATACTTCCATTTTTTATTAGAACTTAAGTGAATAATACAACTTGACAATAGGATAAGACTTATAGTAGCAACCTTAGAGAATCCACAAATATCCTTGATGTCACACCCTTTTCGTTCCTACGTAGTTCATCATGTTTTTATCCAAGCATAATGGTCATAGGTTTATTTTAGTTTTATTATGAGAATAATGTCATTATGTCCATGGTAAGAACCTCTTATTATTGGAAATGAGTGGATGGATGATTTAGTTTCACTACATATATAAGCAAACCTTCAATGATTTGATAACATAGAGTAATAATTACATTATTTAGACTACATCTTATTTTATTACTTTACATTTTATTAGAAGAATCATAAAAAATATGTACAAGATAATGAAAAATCATAGAAAAAGGGATAAGAATGGAAAAACATATAAAGGATTTAAAAGATATCAAAGAAGAAAAATGATTAAAACATGAGAAAAACATAAAAGAATATAAAATTTATGAAAGAATGTAAAAATTGCTAAGAAAAGTAAAAAGTAAAAACATGCAAGAAGAAGAATTAGTGCCTAAGTTTCAAACTTGACACATTCTTGACTATGATTAAGAGTGGAGATTAGGAAGATTAAACAAGTAGCAAACTGCTCGGTAGATAGGGTAAAGTCCTTAAAAGGGTAAGGAAAGTCATAGTATGGTTTTACTTGTTAAATATTGATAAGAATTAGTTTTTGTAGGCTTGTTGGATGATAGATTTGTATGGCACCAAATTGGTATGTATCATGGATATATAGGATTCCTCCCTAAAGGTTTGGAACTTAGCCTTTTGTGGAACATGACTAGAATTATAGTAAAGGAGTTATCACTAAGCTTCATAGACACTTGTCTTATCTTAAAGTCATGTCTACATTTGGAGTACTTTTTGTGTATTTCATTACTCATTTGGGCTACTAGTCTATTTTCATCTAAGACATTTAGATTCATTAGGTGTTTTCTTTGAGTTAAGCTTAAATATTGGTTAGTGTACTGACAATGGAAAGGATATTAAGTTTTGCTTGGATTGGTAAAGTAGGTAGTTTATTGTAAACTAACTCATACAGGAAATACCCTATAGGAAGCTTCCAAGTTGGTTTATATGCCCATATAGCATTGTTAAGCTTAGTGCTCCAATCCTTCCTATAATGACTAACTATTTTAGTTAATATTATTGTGATTTCCCTATTAGTCACTTTTGCTTGATCATTTTCTTAGGGGTGATAAGGTGTAGTTAGTTTTTGATTAACCCTAAGTTGTTGAATTAGCTTCTTAAATGTAGTTTCTATGAAGTAAGTCTTGTTATCTGATATGAAGATGCATGGTACCCTAAATGTGTTCACCACATGTTGCTAAAATAATTTAGTAGTTGTTGTGGCTGTACAATATTTTATTATAGCTACGTATGCCCACTTTGTGTAATAATCAATAGTCACTATAATGTAGGACTTTCCATTTGACATTAGTATGATGGGATTCATGAATTCAATTTCCCAAATGTTAAAGGATTCTAATGGTTGTATCCATTATTGCGGCCCTTTATTTTTGGCTACAAGCCCTCCATATCTTTAGCATCTTTCACAAGATTGTGCAAACTAATATGTGTCCCTAAATATGGTAGGCCAAAAGTATCATGTTATCATCAATTTTAGTGTTGTCCTTCATCCTACATAGTTATCACCACATGGTCCTTCCTGTGCATCTTGTAGGACTCTCTGTTGACTTTCTTCTAGAACACACCTTCTTATTAACCCATCACCACCTATCTTGTAAAGGTTTCTATTAATTTTCATATATCTTTTTTCTCTATGAAGGAATTATTCTTAATGTTTATTATTCCACTCAATAGAAAGTTCATGTTTGGTGTATATGTTATATAGTTAGTAATTCATGACTTCACTATTTAATCTACAATCATTGCGGTCTTGGTGAATAAATTTTCATTGGGCGATTAGTATAATCTTGGTTTATCATTCTCTTGGGGATCCCATATAATTTTTTATAATTGATTTACTACAACATTTTTGGTTCCTTTCTAATCAATCATGGCAATGTCAAACTCTTGTAGGATAATGAGTTATCTTATAACTCTAGGACTGATCACTAGTTTGTTCATTACAAATTTGATGGCATTATGATCAGTATGAACATAAATAGGATAACTAATTACATGATGCCTAAATTTTCCAAGTGCATACACCATAGTCATAAGCTCCTTTTCTATGGTAGTGTAGTTGAGTTGTGGCCTAATGATGCTTTAACTAGCATAGTGTATATAATCTGTTCATCGAGTTGAGTAAGTACTACTCCCAATGCATAGTTTGAAGTGTCTATCATAATGTGGAAATGCTTAGACTAATCTAAAGCTCAAAGGATTAGTGTCTCAATTAATTTTTATATCAAGGTTTCAAATGCTTTTTCACATTGCTCTATCCATTAAAATGGTGCATCTTTCTTAGTCAGTTTCACCAATGGTTTGGCAAACCTTGAAAAGTTTTGAATAAATGTCCTATAGTATCCTATATGACTAAGAAATTATCTAACATCTTTGAAAATTTTTGATCTTTAAGTGATATTCTGAATGGCTATGATCTTTTCTAGATCTACCTCTATTCCTTTATGAGATACTTTGTGTCCCTGAACTATACCATCTTGAATCATTAAGTGGCTTTTCTACCCATTAAGCTTTAGTTTAGTTTCTACACATCTTTTTAGTGCTTGCTCTAAATGGTCAAAGGCTTGTTTAAAATCTAGCCCACATGTGAAGAAATCATCCATAAATACCTCAACTCCATTGCCAATTTGCTTCTAGAAGATCCTTAATACAAGTTTCTAGAAGGTAGTGAGGACATTACATAGGCTAAAAAGAATTTTCTTGTATGCAAACATCCCCCATGGACTAGTGAATGTGATCTTTTCTTGATCTTTTGGTGCAATGCATATTTGATTGTACCCACTATATTTGTCTAGGAAACCATAATACTAGTGTCTTATGATAGTGTCTAGGACCTGGTCAACAAATGATAGGGGAAAATGGTCCTTGAACATCATCATATTCAACAAGCAGAAATTAATGCAGACCCTTCACTTACCATCTTTTTTTGGGATAATGACCAATGGAATAATCCATTTATTGTTTGCTATAGATGAACCCAACCTTCAATAGTTTTTTCAGCTCTTATTTGACAACTTTTTTAAGTTTAGGGTTCAAGCTTCTTTATGGTTGGTGGCGTGGTTTAATGACTGGGATTTATATAGATTTAAGTATTGAAAAATGCATGGATTGATACCAGTGATTTCATCATAGGACCATACAAATGTAGTTGGCCATTTATTCACCCCTTC
Source organism: Gnetum montanum (assembly GCA_015680685.1). Classification (NCBI taxonomy): domain Eukaryota; kingdom Viridiplantae; phylum Streptophyta; class Gnetopsida; order Gnetales; family Gnetaceae; genus Gnetum; species Gnetum montanum. The sequence continues at coordinate 261,642 of MNCI01010956.1, forward strand.
AAGTAATTTTCTCTTCTCCTTTTCATCAAGTTTAATATTTATGATTACCAATTTTTTATTGTATCAGAAGGCATACTCAAGAGTATCCATTAGGGCTTTCAGTTCTAAGGGTTTTGGTTCATATTTCTCTTGTATCTCTAACTATCCCCATTCAGTATCTTCCTCCTGATGTGATTTCATGTAAGGAGGTTGTCTTTTTAACTATTCTAACTTATCAATTTCTTCAACATAGGCACTTCTCATTTTTTTTAATGGTTCCATGCATATTTTGGATTTTTCTTCTTTTCCAATAATCAACCACTAGGTACCTTCTTGTTGAGTGGTTGCTACATACAGGCAATTTTGTACACACAAGTATTCTATGCATTTGTTGCATGTTGTGATGTCATCATGTTTTGTGATCTAGATCTTTTGCACACAACTGCACCCATTATCATTGTATGTAATACATGAAACTTTGCTTCTTTGAATGATTCTAGCTTCATTCTTCTTGGAGATTTCCAAGGATAAGTCCCTAATTTCAAGCTAAGCATTGACAATGCTAATCCATGCTCTTTCCATAATTATGGGGAATTTCCCTTTGTTCTTTCCCACATGGATGACTAAGAAGTTAGTAGGATGGGACCAGCCACTTATGGTTATGATAACATCTTATACTTGTCCAAGTGAAACAATAATGGATTAGTCTATAAGCTCTAGGTGAATGTTACTCTTCTTTAGTAAGGGAAGATTCCAAGCCTTATACACATTTTGTGAAATGAGATTTACTTCTGATTCAAAATCTAAGATAGCCTTGCATGGTTCATGTTCTTCTATTTGAAGATAAATTAAGGGACTTTTAGGATCTGTTCTTTTCTGGGGAAGTGCTCCTACTTTTATCTAGTGTGTTATTTTCTATGTGAGCATGATAGTTGTAGTGTTCTTGTCTATAGATACTAGAAGCATAGTGTTCCTTTGAGGAGTGTGTTTGGATAAGGTATAGTTAGGTGAATTTTCCATCTATTGAACCTTTTCTAGACTTGTCTTAACAAAAGGATGTTTACTAGCTCTTAGTTCACTTGATATCACATCCTCTAATGTAGTTACTACCCTGGTAGCACTCTTTTGTTGTGGTTGCATTGGCAGTTCTCCTTACATGAGTGGTGGTGGTACTGGTGGTAGGGAGTTAGGAGTTTGAAGTGAGGAACCAATACTAATTGGAACATGTATGAATTTGGTTCCATCCATGAAGTAGTGATTCAATGATATTTCGATGGATAGTAGTAAGAGGAAGCATCAACTAAAGTATTCCCTAGAGAGATTGGACGTTGAACATAGTATTCCAACACTCTACCATATAAGTCATGAGTGTACACATGCAACCTGATCATAATTCGTGGATGATGAATGTAAATTCACTAGTAGTTAAGGTTTAATTTGTGATCGTTGTCTTCTTACATTGACTAGTAAAGTTTAAGCTATATGGTTTAACTCTTAGTGTGGCATATGATATATTAATGTTGTTCAACTTTAACTATCCTAAACACCAACATAATGAAGATTAAGGTGAAGTTCTAAGTCTAAGTATAATAGAAATGTAATTCTATGCTAGCCAATGACAATAAGTATTCATTGTTAGCTTATCATACATGTCAATGACTCATGTAACCATTACTAGGATTAGCAAGTGAATCCACTACTGAGCAAATCAAGTGAACTCACCACTAGGTTACTAAACGATTACACTACATGCTCGAAACTAGTTGTACTTATATTGCCTTACTAAAAGACATAGGAAAAAGTAAAGTACTTGGAAATTGTAAATGACTTAAGTAAAGTAAATATGTTGAAAGGTAGAATGAAACTAAGTAAAAATAAGCTAAGTAGAATGCTGCAATGGTAGAAAACAATCTTAATCTTTATTCCCGACCATAAATTATGTCCAAGAACAATCTACTCAAACAAAGATTCCATACAACTATTTAACACCAAATTGCAGGCATTCACTATATCACTAAGTCTAAATCGTCAAAAAAAACTACAAGAATTTGACTAAGTGTTGGTGGAAAGTGTTCGTTTGACACAATAGTGGGTTGGTATTTATAGTTATGACCAAGATCTACTACATTGCATCTACAATGATGTAAGCAAGGCTATAACATTGTAGATACGATATCATAGCCATCAACTCGAAAGGTTTTATCAATGTTATATTGTTTCAACAAACAATTTGTATGATTTGTTTTCGTTACCCCCATTGCTACTTTGTTAGTTTGTAGACTACATATTTATTTTTCATGAAAACATAATATTTATCTAATAGATCCTATGGGTCTTCAAATGTAATAAAGCTTCAATTCCAATTTTAATTTCATTATTAATCTATGAGTTATAATTGTTCTTAATGGATGAGAATGGATTTGATATATCAACTAACTGTTTACCATCTATGAACTGATCAACATTTCCTAAAGAACATGTAAAAACACTTGTAGAAGAATGTATCTCTTTTAGTTTCTCTACTTTCATTTGCCTTTTACTATTCTCAACATCAACATGATTTTTCCTCTTGGTTTTTTTTCCTTTTGAGTAAAAAAAAGAAAGGAATATATCCTAAGTAAATGTCCTTAGTGACAAAAAGATTTGTAAAAGTTGGAAATTTTATAGTATTTCATTTATTAAAAGTATGTCTTCCTAATTGCTTGAAATACCAAATTCTTTTAAGAGTCAATAAGATTGATTTTAGAAAAATAATGAATTTACAATGAAAAATTTTATAGAATAGCAATAAGGTTTGCTATCTTATATAGCATTGAATGTTAGATAATACAAAAGAGACATGAGAAACAAAAATGTGAATACTTAGATAGATATTTAATGTTATTAGAAAAGACAAATTGCATAATACAAATATTAAAGAAAGACTTGGAGTAGCTTCTATTTCAAATAAGTTATAGGAATGATATCTTAAATGACTTGGGCATGTGCAAAGAAGATCATATAATGGGCTTTTTAAAAAGTTGCTACATCAGTATTTCAAGAAAACCATTGAAAGAAAGATTAAAAATGACATGGAGAAAAAAAATTAGAGATGACATAAAGAAATTATAAATAAAAAAAGATCTAGCTCTTCATAGAGGTGAATGGTAAAAAAGAACTCATGTAGTCAACCCCATTTTGTTCGAACAAAACTAGTATGATGATGACGATGATGACAAATGTATTTGCAAGAACCATATGGTATGAAAATACACTTGTCTACTTAGTGAGACTAAGAAGACTAACAATCTATAGCTAAGATTTTTGAAAATTAATAAAAAATTTTATAACATTAAAATATTTTTTAGATCAAACATAAAAAATTGTGGCTCAATTATGAATGATTAAAAGTACATGCTTATGTATAAATGATTGGTACGCTAATCAAAGATTGATGTAGGGAATTAATTATAATGTTATCTCACTTATTATTAATCGATGTGTTATATCCAAGAAGCTAACATCTAGAGAATATCAAGGAACTTAAGTGGATGGAAGTGTTATGCTACTTATGAACATCATTAAGTTTCCCATTGTATGGAAAACTAAAATATAATACCCTTATTAATTATATATAAAATCATATTAATAACTAATAGAAATGCTATGAAATCCCAATGATATGGATTTAACCTTAATTTATTAATTCGAGAAATAATCATATAATAATTAAAAATTATCAATTAGAAGCATAGAGGAAATAGAACAACATAGTAGCAAATTTTCTTTTTAATAGGATCAATAATAAAATAAAATTAATTTAAAGAAAAATAGAAATTAGCACAATCACAAAAATGTAGATGTAAAAAAATCATTTAATAATATCATTAAAAAGTACATGAAATACAGATTCCAAGAACACTAATCAAACATTTAGAAATAAAGTTATTTACATTTGAAATTTATCAAATTAAATAGTACAAATAATACTTATCATTATAAAATATTAATATATAATATAATAATATTACTTTCCCCCCAAACATATAGTACTCACCAACATGAAAAATGATCCTTACAACATCATGAAGAAGATGGCATATACAAAAATTATATATTTATCCTACTTTATTATTTCTTCACTAAAATAAGTACATGGCTCAAATTTTGAAAAAGTATATAAGGTTCCTAGTTTATAAAAATATAAAATATAAAAAAATTATTTTTTAAGTTTAGAGGGTCCATCTTGTACAAAATTGATCCTCCCATCACCTCATGTCCCTCTTTTGGCATTTTCCTAGCTACTCTAGGCTCTCTACATTTAAATGCAAGAGTCAAAACCCCTCAAATAATAAAGGTTATTTTATTATCCTACTATACATGGAGTATAAAAGTTTTGGATCCAAATTTTTCTAGAAAAAGGTTTTCAATTAAATATTCAAAAATATTTCAAAGTCTAGAAATGTCACAAATTTTTCAAAGATGTAAATATGTAATATTTTATCTAGCAATCTCTAAAGGATAGGTCTTGGATATTGTCACTAGCAAAAAATTATGCTAAAAAGTTTTGGAATAACCTTGCAACTAACATCAAATTATCATATTAAATATTTAAATTCTAAAAATATCATAATTTTTTCAATAAAACTCAATAATTTATTTTTAATTTAGACATATCTAAAGGGTTTATCTTGGTTACCCTCATTGCCAAAAGAATATGTTGACAAGTCTTAAAATAATCTCACTACTAACATTGGATTATCCTTGTGACCTAAATGAGTTGCTCATAGTCAGGTCTTGGCAATGGTCTCACTACTAACATCCTCAATGGCTAAGGCATACACATCATCCAAAGGATAGGTCTTAATCATGCCTTAATGCACACCACTAGTCTTAATTACTCAATTCCATGGTCTTAGCTAGTTTTCTAGCCACACATGAACTTATGAATCAAAATCCAAGGTAAGAAATCCATCCAAACCCTTGTTCTCATGGGGTGGATCCCACTAAGGAACCCTCTAGATAGGGACATCTAAAAGATTCTTGGCTTCTACTACCAAATTGAGAAAACTTGGTTACATTATTATTTTATTATATTCCAAATTTAAAAATATTTCCAAAATAGCCAAAAAAAACATCCTCGATAGCCAAAATTCCATAAAATGTTTGCAAAATCCTCTTCATATCAAGGACTAATCCAAAATAATCATAAAATATTTGAGAAGCAAGTTAGGTAAAGTTTCCACATATTTTAAAAATTCAACAAAAATATGAAAAATATTTGGAAAGAATTTTAATATACATATTCATATAAAACAAGTTTAAAATTATAAAAAATTGGTAGTCTTGGAAAAATAATTAAAAACATAAAAGAACAATGAAGAAGTAAAGAGAAAGCACAGAATCCACAACAAAGTAGGGGAGCTACATGAAAAGGAACAAAAAACAAAGTTTCTTATAGTATTATTAATGATTTTGAGCTCTCTTTATTAGCTTTTTTTCTTGCCTAAATGGTTACAATATATCGTTTCCATGTTGCTCCAAACCTATGCAATAGAAGCCTTTTTCAAACCAAAACAAGATGCATCGTATTTTTAAACAAAAGGATCACATATAGTGCAACACATGGGATTAATACGTGTATGGCAATGGAAGAAATAGAACATGAAATGGTTCCAAGATGAAGAAACTAAAAGAAAATAAGATTCTATTAATGATGACTAGCTTGGTATCCCAACACTCCACCATACAAGTCATGAGTGCAAATGCACAACTAGATTGTTATCTATGGATGGCAAATGTAACTATGCTAGAATTTGATAATCAATTCATGATCGTTGCCTTCCCACTTTGAGTCAGTAAAGTGCAAGTGTATGGTTTAACTCTAAGTGAAGCATATGATATATTGATATTGTCAACTCATATTACTCCTAAGTGCAAACATAATAAATGTGAGAATAAAATCAAAATCTAAGTGATAATAGAAATGCAAGTCTAGTCTATCATATGGCAATGAGTGGTTATTCCTAGCTTGCCATACACATCTTAGGCTCATGTAACCATTACTAGGCTACCAAGTGTTATGCTATTGGGCAAACCAAGTAATAACACTACTAGAATTAGTAGACAATTACACTTATATGCTTGAAACTAGTCATACTCGTTCCACCTTACTAATAAACATGGAAAAGTAAAGTGCTTGAGAAATGTAAAGGACTAAACTAAAGTAAGCATATAAAAGAAATAAAAATTAAAATAAATAAAGAAAATAGGTAAGTAAAATAAAGAAACTAAGTGGATGCTACAATGATGGAAAACAATCTTAATTTTTATTTCCATGCATGAATTGTGCCTAAGTACAATCCACTTGAATAAAGATTCCATTCAACTATTCAACATCACACTATAGGCATTCACTCTATCACTAAGTGTAAACTACGAAAACAAACTACAAGAGTTTCACTAAGGGTGGAACAAAAGTTTGTTGGTATGACCAAGTGTTGGTATTTATAGGGGTGAACAAGACTCACTACATCACATCAATGATGACGTATGTAGAGCTGTGATATGATAGACACAATATTTTGGCTCATCAAAAATAGGTTTTATCATACCCCCACGACTAATTGGAAACTCTACCTTGAGTTAGAATAAAAGTAGGATAGAGTTCCTTACAAGATTGGGAGGTATACTTAAACTGTGACATGACTACTTAAGTCTCAATGTCACATTGTGGTTTAAGTGGTGTTTTACAAAATTTTCATTCATAGAATGATGAACACAACTAACAACAAATAAAATAAAATAAAATTAAAGAGCTTGATGTAGTCTTTAGGTTCTTGGCAGTGGAGGCTCCTCCATCAACTTCTTTCCTTTGTCATTGGGCTTTTGAAATTGGTAATAGTTAAGAATTTCCTGACGCTTCTCTTCCTCTAACCTAGGATCATGTACCATTCATGCAAATTCCATGATGTTTGATGGTTTCAGTACTTCCTTTGGGCATGGTAGCTGCAGAAACATCTTATTGGCTTTCATATATTAGGCTACAAACTGCCTTCTTTGTTCTTCGAAAGCCTTGGTCAACTTTGTTAATTCTTGGTAATTAGTCATTTCATGGGCTAGGTTTGCTACTATGTTCTTCTGACCTTGGTAGCTGGATTTTACTATTTTGAGTTCAAAGCTTGTAACATGTAGTTTCTTTTGAGCATCTTTCTTGTTTGCAAACTCCTTGTACAGTGCATATATAGTGGCTACTTACTATTCCAACACATTTCTTAGTCTACCTACTATTAACATGGCTAGATTAGTATACCAAAGGTTTGCTAAGCCCATGTACTCTATGAGATCCTTGATCTACACGTCCTTATTCTTTACTTTAGGTTGGTGGATGATGAGCGACAAGGTACCCCCTACACCCAACGATATGAATCACAAGCATTCACACATAATCTAGTTAAATTCTGTTGATGGGACTAGTTGTGCATTTAGGTCATTAAGCATTGATCGTAGTTCTCTATCTTTCCACTTGGACTGGTGGTAGCTTTGTTGTATATGATTTAGTCCAAAGTGAGGCATATGATTCTTGATGTTGTTATGGCCTTATGCTGCTCCTAATGATAATAAAGAAATAAATTATTTAAACTAATTAACAATAGAAACCAAAGTCTAAACTAGCCTACAGGCAATGAGTGTCTGTTCCCAGCTTACCATACATGTCCTTAACCCATGTATCCACTACTAGGATTACCAAGCACTATGCTACTAGGCAAATCAAGTAATAATGCTACTAGGATCACCAAGCAAATACTTGTTTATGCTTGAAACTGGTTGCACTCATTTTGCCAATTCTTTAATATGCATGGAAATGTAAATATTAACTAAGTACACGAAACATAAATTGCATGGAAATTAAATTTAATCTAAGTCAAAGTGCTGCAATGAATAAGAATCAATCTTGATCTTATTGCCATTCATGGAATGTGTCCAGGTACATTGCCACTCAAATAAGACATTGTACAATTGACTCAGATCCATAGTGTAGGCACTCATTGATTGTTCTCTAAGACTACGGAATAAAACTACAAGAGTTTAGCTGCTCTATTGACAAACGAATGCTAATACAAAGTGGGAGCATGTGTATTTATAGACTTTATTGTGGAGCTATGCTGATGGGAAACATCATGTTAATAAGGTTTCATTAATGGGGTCTTGTTGACGTGACACTTTGACACTTCATTATACCCCTACGACTGAAAGAAAACTCATCCTCAAGTTCCTTTACAAAATTGGGAAGGTATGGGATTATTGATTGACACTCGACATAAAAAATTGAGTGTCGCATTACAAAATTTTATTCTAGTGGATGCATAAAAAATGATAGAGTGATAAAATGACTAGATAAATAATGAAGATTACAAAATTTGCAAAGGTTTTTAAAAATCCTTTGAAGATGATTCTTCTTGTTGTCACTAGCGGTGGAAAACTTCCAACCTTGATTGTTATGTTGATTCTTCTTTGGTTATGTTTAACATTCCTAAAGGATGGACTAAAATTTCTTCTCATTATCCCATGGATCTAGCAAACATGTGATGATTGAGCTATTATCTTATATGTGCTATGATTTGTCCATGGGCATATCCTTTGTTGTTTCCCTCTTAGTGTCATTTTCATGCTTGGCAAAAGACCTTATTCCTTAGGTGCTTTTCTTAGCATCACCTATAGTCACCAAAGGATCAACATTAGTTTTGGAAAATTTTCCTTAATAATTAATCCTTTTTGGATCCTTCAGTTTGCATTTAAGCACAAGGTGATGATAGCATACTATGCCCAAGGCTATGAGGTAACTAAAATCATCAAGTTATTCACATTATTTTGATCAATTACTATTAGTTATCATGATGTTTGTTAGAAAAATTTCAAAGTAGACATTCCTAGCTAGCCCCCATGACTAATAAGTGTAACTTTGGAAGCACATAAGTTTTCAAAAAATTGAAAACAAATGTCTTATTCAGAAGGTGGCCAAGAAATATTAATGGATATGAAAATAAAAAAGCAAGAAAATTTAACGATATAAATGAGAAGTAATCCAAAAATTATGCATAAATTCAGAGAAACAATCACTGATGTTCTAGAAGATGTGAAGGTTAGTTCAACGCCATGATCAACAAAAGTTATGCAAGTAGGTCCTCCCCAAAGCATGATCCTACCATAATGCCCTTGCATAACCACTTCTATAGATGTTCGTGGGCACCCAAGAAGTTAAATGTAGACCATGCCTTTGTTCCAAACAACACACAACTATCATGGTTGGGATGTTGTACTATACTACACAAAACCAAAAGACTCATAATCACATGCAGCAATGAATAATGGGATGAGAAGGGATTGCAAAGATCAAGATGTAAGGTCCTTGACCATGTCCACAATAGGTTCTTATGAAAAATGTGAGTAAAATAATCAACATACCTATTCATCCAAATTTAGACCAAGTCCATACCATGAACAGTGATCTTGCATTGATGTGTTCCCTCTTTCCTACCACCATGAGTCCACAACCACCTCAAAGAACAATAATCACTCCAAAAAGAGAAGAAGGAAGGAAGGACCTTAGTTAGAGGGGCACCTTTAAGCATGGGTAACATGTCTTTCCAGCCTCATAACTAGTGCTTATAGCTAATTATTGTGTCTAAGGGATGTACTTTGAATTTTCATTCTTATTATATTTTTTTGTATTTTTTTTTTTAAATTTTCTTCTATTTATCTTTTTAGATTTTAATTTTAATTTTTTTTTTTTGAAATGGGAACCACACAATGTAAAGATGTAGCTTCTAATTTATTAGCCGATGGAGTGATGATACATTCTAAGAGGAATCATAAATCAAACAAACGAAGTCAAGAAGAGAACCTGACAAGTCTCCTTAAGGTCACACCCTTGCCATTTCCACTTAGTCATTCCCTCTTTCTTCAAGGTACAATGATTATTGATTAATTTTAGTTTCATAAAATAAGAATCAAATTGTTTCTATGAAAAAGACCTTTTATTTAGAGAATTGGAGGGATGGATGAGGTGGTCTCACTGCTTTAGACAATTACTTCCCAATCATTTTGAGAGCATAGAACAAAAACCCAACACATAGTGTTGAATTCTGCATCATAACTTGGCAATATTATTAACAAAAACATCAAATACATTCATAAAACATAAGATAATGACTCAAGAAAAGAAAAAATATAAAGAAAAGAAAAATTTCAAGAAATGGAAAACATATGAAGAATCAGAAAATTTTGGAAGAAATAGGAAAATGGTAAAAAAAAAATTGTAAAACAAAAAAGGTGAAAAATACTTATTAGTTCTTGAACCAGGATGGAGCATCTCCCCCATAACTAATCATATGGCCGCATATTTGGGAGATGGATTGCACAATCCCTTGGTTATACACCACTAGTTTCCCATCTATCACCATTATTGATTAATTAATCATCTAGTAGCATATTTAACATTGGTGATAGTCTTGATTAGATCATTAGGAGACATATCTTCATCTAGACTTGAAGGTATTTCTATTTTGGGGGGTCCAAATGCGGTTGCTTCTTCTTCTTGATTTTTTGTTTTAACTCCTAGGTCTCCATGTTTAATATCCTTTTCGAGTGTATAATCAAAGTGTAAGATATATGCATTTAAGTCCTTTTTTTGGTTCATTTTCCTAAGTCTAAAACTAATAAGCAGATCAATTGCCTCCATGCACCTTTAAAACAATTTTATATTCTCATTTTCAAGCCATTGGGCATCTTTTGGTTTAGTGGTTACTACGTAGATTGGTTTTTGCTCACATACTTGCTCCTGAACTTTGTTGTGGGCTATGTTAATATTTTAAATTTTTTACCCACAACTACACCCTTTACTATTAGTAATGATGCATGGATTCTTTTGTCTCTCCACAGTGATAGGTTAATTGTTTTTGTTAGGTGTTGGAGTAACAATGGATGTTGGCCTTTGCATAGTATTGGAGGACATTGGTTGTGAAAGAAAGGGTGTTGCACTTGATTGACATTGTACTAGTTTGGATGAGTTAATAGGTCCACTAGTGTTATGCTTATGCATGGGAATCATCCTAAAGAAAGGATGTTTCTGAGATTGTGGTGGAGATCTACTAGCATTATCATTTCTATGTATGTTTGTAGTACAATTGGCATTCTCTCATTGATATCATGGTGTTGAACCTTCCTGTGTTGCTAGTGGTGACATATGATGGAGGGAAGTATGAGAATATTGAAGAAATGACAAAGGATGAGAGTGTGAGGTGGTGATCCTTTAAAAGATGTTGTAGGTTGATGATATTCCAGAGAGTGGTAGTAGCAATTTGAAGTGGAGGAAGTAGAACTAGTTGGGGAAACATGTTATTGAACATAGTATCCATATGATTTTGGCTAGTAGTAAGGGTAGTGCTAATTTGATGATGGCCTCCCCCCTGACTGTGGGTTTTTCCACTACATTGAATGATAGTGTTGAGGTTGGTAAGAAGTCCCACTAGGATGGTACGGTTGATTGTAGGACTATCTATAATTACCTTGTGAGAAAGGTAATTTCCTAGGCATTTTCTTTTGTACAAACTTAGGGCTTAATGCAAAAGCCCAATACTCATGTAGATGTAACATGATTGGGCAATAGCCCTTTGGATGGTCATATATGCAAATGTCACATCCATCATCTTCTACGATGGTTGAGTCTATAGCCTCTTCTTCTACAGTCATTTCCCCTTTTTGCTGATCAATGTTTTTACCTATCGCTTGGTCCCTTTTCCTCCTATTTTTATGGTTAATTGAATTTTTTTCATTACTCTCCCCTCTACAATTTCTACGGAAGTTGTAACTTTCTCATTTATCTATTCCTACATCTTATCTAGCTTTGCTTCAAGCTCATTAATAAAATTTTGTATTGGCAAGGTTTGTTGTAAGATCACCTCATTGAGAGTTGCCTCTTTTTCCTCATCATAAATATGGACCCTCTTCTTTTGAAGAGTTGGTTCCTAGTGATATTTCTCAACATTCTCTTATTTACATAACTCTTCTTCTTATTTTTCCACACACTCAATTAGCCTTTGGATCTAATGGATTCTTAGTTCATATAATTAACCTTGAGTATACATCCCAAGGGTATCTCTTATTTGACTATGAAGCCCATCTATGATGTGGAAAAGTTACTCTTCTTGAGAGTAACCATGGCTTGGACATTTATTCAATAGAGAATAGCATCTATCAAGGGCCATATTCAAGGGTTCATGTTATTCTTGTTTCCATCCTTGGATTCTTTTCCTTAGGTTGGACAAACTCACATAGCTTTGGTATTTCTCATTGAAGAGTTCCAGCATTGTGAATGACTAATGGATTGAATTTGGTTTCAACAGTCTATACCACACTTCAAATTTGTCTATTAGTGTCCTAGGAAAGAGCTTAATCTTTTTCCATTCACTTTCAATGTTTTGTAAGATGCTAGCATCATGGAAGGCTTGCAAATGATGTTGTGGATCAGAATCATAGCCTCTTACAAATTTAGGGATGCTATTCATATCAAGCCTTTTGATGAGACTTTCCTTATGATGCCTATGGGGTATTTTAATTACCTCTGTGATCAATGTCATGCTCTTAATGGCCAACAAAGATTCACTATCATCAAACATGTCATGGTAAAAAATTATATTTCTATATGTTTGATTGTGATGATTTTGTCTATGTTCATTTTGTTGTCTTTGATTTTTCCCTGGGGTTTGATTTCTATCCTTATTTTGACCCCATAGTGGAGCTCAATCTTTATACCTATGTTTATCTTTGTCAAAACTAGACGTTGAACAAGAAGAGGAAGATGAGGAACTAGGAGAGTTGCCATGGATTCTATAGTATTCCCCATGGTTCCTTGATTTATATTTTCTAGGTTTTGAGGAGGTCCTAGGCCTTGAGGCCTCCCTTGGTCTAGGAACTCATCTCCTCTAGGATTGTTTGCCTTAGGTGAATGTAGCCCTTAAGTGTAGCCAAGGTGGTCATGAACATATGAAACCCCTATATAAGGTTGGTCACTCCAATTTTCTTCAATATATATCTCATTAGTTCTCTAATGAATGTTCTCTCCATATAATGCATTATCACTTCCTTGTGAAAGAGACATTCTTATTAGTTAATGATGTGTATGAATTCTTTCTAAAGGATAAATGGTTAATGCATTTATAATGATCATGTATGATATAACTATTCTAGATAACTAGCACCATTACTGGCAACAATGCCAATGATGAGTGACAAGGTACCCCCTATGTCCAACCATACGAAACACAAGTGTTCACGCATGNTACTAGCCCAAGTGGGAAGATAATGAACTACGATCAATGCTTAATGATCTAGATGCACAATAGTCTCATCCACAAAATTCAACCGGATCATGCGTGAACACTTGTGTTTCGTATGGTTGGACATAGGGGGTACCTTGTCACTCATCATTGGCATNTTATTTAAACTAATTAACAATAGAAAGTAAAGTCTAAACTATCCTACAGGCAATGAGTGTTCATTCCCAGCTTACCGTACATGTCCTAAACCCACGTATCCACTACTAGGATTACCAAGCGCTACGCTACTAGGTGAATCAAGCAATAATGTTGTTGGGATTACCAAGTGAATACTTGTTTATGCTCAAAACTAGTTACGCTCATTCCGTAAATTCATTAATATGCATGGAAACATAAATATTAACTAAGTACATGAAACATAAATTTCATGGAAAGTAAATTTAATCCAAGTTAAAGTGCTTCAATGAATAAGAATCAATCTTGATCTTATTACTATTCATGGAATGTGTCTAGGTACATTGCCACTTGAATAAGATGCTATACAACTAACTCAAATCCACACCACGGGCACTCACTAACTATTCTCTAAGACTATAGAATAAAACTATAAGAGTTTAGCTACTCTATTAACAAAAGAATGATAACACAATAGGAGCACACGTATTTATAGACTTTATTGTGGAGCTACGTCAACAGAGCTTCATAAATGTAGCAAATGCTACATTGACATGGCTCCATTAAAAGGGAACACCACATTGACAAGGCCACATCCACAAGGACCCATTGATAGGGGCTCATCGATGTGACACTTTAACACTTCATTAATGAACATGGGCTAGGCTATCCAAAATTGGATGCCAATTAGGTATTTATGTTGTAATTGAACTAATCTTAGCCTTGGCCATTTGGATTTATTTTTCATTAGTTTTTTTTTACATGCTCACCTAGCCTTTGAAGTGTTCTTTGAACCTTTCATGCTTCTTAGCCTCATTCTACCATGTGCTAATCTCAATTATTGATTATTGTTAAATGGTGTAGACTTCTTCAATTAATAAGGTTTAATTTTCTCTAGTAAACTTATTCATGTCCTAGCTGACTCTAACGAATTGTTCTCTTAATTGATGAATGCTTTCTTTGAGAACATTTTGATGCTTTTGAATGCCTATTAACCTTGTATTCTCTACAACAAGTTTCTTATTCTCTTCCTCTAAGGTAGTGATGGCTTTAGTATGTGTATATGTTTGTGCTTTTTCCACTGATGTATTTTACACAACCTTCTCTTTCTCTATCTCTACTTGAATATATCTTTCTATGAGCTACCTTACTTGTTCTATTCTAAATTAATCTAACTGATTTGGGACTATATACTATGCAGGGTTTTTCTTTTCTACTTTCAAAGTTGCTAACTTAGCTTACAACCTATGCACTTCATTTTTTGCATGCTCTACCCTTATCTCTACCATGACTAGCTTTCCCTTTGTTGTAATTAAATTAGACTAACTTGCAATGATATCACTATGGATATCAAAGATATTTTGCATTACTTGTCCTATCTATAACAATCGATCAAGAACATCTTTGTGTTCTATTGGGTCATAGATGTTCTAGCTAGCATTTCAACATCTCTTGTTTCTATAATATCTACTAGTAGCATAATGGAAACATTAAAGGATTCTTTAATATGATCATGATTACTTCTATTGCTCCTCTTGTATCACCATTACTATGGCTCCTTCTCTAGTTTCTATCATGACTTGGAAAGATTCAGCATTTCTTGAAATCTATTATGTCCGGTTGTCATCCTATCTTGCCTATAGAGATACCTACCCAATAGCAGGTCATCTTGATACAACAAGTCTTATAGAGTTATCCTTAACTTGGTACAATGCAAAACTTTCCTTTTTTACCCAACTTATGATTTCTATGATTTGCTACAAGTGGCTCATGGAAGGCTTGTAATCTTATTTTTTAGGTGAAGCACTATGTCCACATTTATTACTAGTAGGCATTGATCTACTGGGTATTGCTTCTTATAATCCAGTTATTGAAATGTTACTTGCTAGTATGGACCTTGCTACTCCTTCAATGCTTGTTGGCTTCTCTAGTTGATCTTTCTTTGGTAGCATTAGTTTGGACATTTCTACAAAGGATGCATTTTGGGCTTTCCTTAGAGCATCATTTGTATATCATAGAACTTCTTCTTGCTTACAAAACTTCTTAATAATACAAGGGAATGGAAGTGTGAGTTTTCCTACCTTTTTCTCTTCAAACCTTCTCTATATTTCTAGAAAGAGTGGATGTACTATATTAGCATTGAATTTCCCCATGAGAACTAAACTTCCTCTGGTAGCATAGGCGGAAATTTTGTTGAGTCATTGTATAGTAAACAAGTGGTAGGTTCCAACCTTGAAGTAGATCTTCTCCTCAGTGGTTAATTCATTGTATTCCTTTTCCTCTTTTCCATATGCTCTTTGTAGCCATAGCCTCTTTGCATGAGGGTTAGATCTGGTGGATATCTATGCTACATTTACTCTGACATTTGGAATATTAAGTCCCTTTGATATAGCCTCAACTAAGTAAGGCACTAAGATTCCTTTGATCCTAATAGTAGCATCATCTCATTTATTCTTCCAGAATTGATATACTTCTCCTAGGTACTATTCACTATTACATAATAGAGTTGGCCATAAAGCAGAGGCTTGAAGTTGGGTTCAGACACTCTCAGGAGCAAACTCCATGAATAGTCCAAAATTCAATTTTGCAACTAGTATGGACATGATGGACTTCTCTTGGATAGCCTAAAGGAATTCTACTAACAGTGTGAGATGTTGTCCTTGCTCATGAGTTGGTGGTACTATAGCCTCAGCCTACGTAGATTATTTTGTGGTAGGGCTTTCTTGGTGAAAACTAAAGGATTGGGCTTTCTACTCTACTTGCGGCATTTGTTCTTTAGCTTGTCCTCTACCTCAAGCTTTTGATCTTTTACTTCCATGTTGTCAGGGTTCTTCTGTTATGGGTCCTTTGGGAGCCATTTGCAATCATCAAAGATTTACTTAAGCTTATGCAAGGATTTAAATATGTCTCTAGTATTTCATGTTCCTTTCTCATATCCTTAGTTTTGTTCAAAATTTTATTCTTATTATTACCTATGGATCTTACTATGATTACAAAGTTAGAAAAATTCAAAAATAAATTGTTGTTTACTTATTCTTTTAATTATTAATACTTCTCATAATTATCCTTTCTTATTTATTATATCATTGGATGGTTAGCTAGGAGAATAAATTAGGTTCATTATCTTTTATTTGATTATGTGATTAAAATATTCTTATTTGTTCTTTATTCTTACCCTTAATATCCTCTTATGGCCTTAGAAAAATTTGTATCAATTTGGGTCTTCTACACATAATAATCTACCCCACAAACTAAGTTGGTCACTCCATGATCAAGAGGATTCAAAAATAATGCAAGTTAGAGCTACAGTGAGAAAGTTATGGAGCTTGGAAGTTCAGGTGTCAAAGGCTTAGAAAAATGGCATAAACTCTCCTTTCTTTGAAATGTGAAAATGAAAAATTTTCTAACTCCTCACGTGTATATATAGATTTTTGTTGGTAAAACATCATAGCTATGATATTGTAGGACCTAATACATCATAGCTACAACATCACTACCAAAAAATTTTGATTTTTAAATAATTTTTATGGTGAAAAAACTAAGTCAAATGGATAGTTTGAAAGATATAGAAGTTGTCTAAAGGATCTTTGATCATAGATGATGCTTAGATTATGGAAATTTGGCAATCAAAGATCATAAAAAAGGAATCTTTAGTAAGGAAGGTCAATTAGATGTATAAGAAATGGTAGTAAGAATTGCCAAAATTATGATTAAATATAAAAATATAGAAAAGTAAACATTTATGGTTAAAGTGTCTTGGAAGCACAAGATGATGTGAAATTGATCATTAGGTATAAGGTACAAAAGTTATACAAGTGGATCCTCCCTAACGCAAGCTTTAGTCCTTAGTGACCTTGTATAACCACATCTGTAAGTGTCCATAGATACTCAAGGAGTTAAATGTAGAACATACCTATCTTACAAAACACACATTTTAGTATTGCTAAAATGGAAAAATAACCCTATATTATACAAAACCATTGAATTATAATTATATATAATAGTGAGGTGCAATGGAAGTAGAAAGAATTGTAGAAATTGGGATGTGAGGTGTCTCACCATGGGCATAATGAATTTTGGTGTGTGATATATGGTTAAAGTAATCATAAATCCTTCTATCTAAGATCCAAACCAAGTCCATGCCACTTACTAGTGACATCACATTATATCATTCCAAAACTAACAAGCACAAGACTACCACTATTGCAAGAAGCATCACTTAGCAATGTAGTTCAAGGAATTAGTTTATTAATAGCACATTTTATTTTTTATATTTCTAAGAAGCTATCTACCTTCAAGCATGGGTAACATGTCTTTCTAGTAGGACCTCCAAAAATTTTATTTTGTGCATTTATTATGTTTTTACTATGTCAACCTTACCAGAGGACTACCTTTAGGCATGGGTAACATGTCTTTCTAGTAACATGGTAAGGCAACACTTATTTTATTCATACTTCCATTTTTTATTAGAACTAAAGTAAATAATATGACCTTGACAATAGGATAATAATTATAGTAGTAGTCTTAGAAAATCTATAAATACCCTTGCTATCACACCCTTTACATTCCCACTTAGTTATTCACTTTTCTATCTAGGCATAATGATCATAAGTTTATTTTAGTTTTATTGTGAAAAGAATATCATTATGACCATGGTAAGAACCTCTTATTATTGGAAATGAGTGGATGGACTATGTGGTTTCACTGTATATAGAATCAGTCTCCCAATGATTTGATAACATATTGCAATTTTCACATTATTAGGACTACATCTTGTTTTATTCCTTGCACTTTCTTTAAAAAATTAACAAAAATATTTACAAGACAAATGATGAAAAATCATAGAAAAATGAAAAAGTAATTTCAAAGATATTAAAAAATATAAAATGATTAAGAAATGAGAAAGTATAAAAGAATAAAAAAGATATCAAAGAATGTGAAAAAGTAGTAAGAAAAGAAAATGAAAATGAAAATGTTCAATGCCTAAGTATCACACTAGACACCCCAATGGCTATTATTAAAAATAGTTAAGTAGAAGATGGAACAGGTTGAGGATGGTTTGGTAAATAGGATAGAATCCATTGAGTAGTTGGGATGTTCATAGAATGATTTAACTTGTTGAATATTGACTAGGATAAGCTTGTGTGGGTTGGTTGGGTGATAGATCCACATGATGCCTAATTGGAATGTTGCATGGAGGATATAAGGTCCTTAGCCTTTTATGGCACATGACTAGGATTATAATAGAGGAATTTATCACCCAGTTGTATTAATACTTATCATATTCTTGTGTCATGCCTACAATTGGAGTATTTCTTGTGTACCTCATTACTCATTAGAGCTACAAGTCTATTTTCATATATAAGGTTAAGGTTCATAAGGCATTCTTTCTGATCTAAGTTTAGATCTAGGTCAAGTTCACTAGTAGTAGCTAAGGTTTGTAGCTCCACTTGGAGTGGTAGTGTGGGAAGTTTTTCATAAACTAGCTCATAGGGCAAGTATCCTATTGGGAGTTTCCATGTGGATCTACATGCCAATAGAGCATCATTCAACTTAGTGCTCTAATCCTTTTGAAATCAACTAACTATTATGGTTAATATTCTAGTGATTTCTTGGTTAGTCACTTTTGCTTGACCATTTGCTTGGGAATTGTATGGTGTAGTTAGTTTGTGGTTCATGCCAAGTTTTTGCATTAGCTTCTTGAATGTAGCTCTTGTAAAATGTGTTCCATTATTAGATATGACCATACATGGTACTCCAAACCTATTCATCATGTGTTGTTGAAAGAACTTAACAAATTTTTTACCTATGAAATCCTTGATTTTCGTTGCTTCTATCCACTTTATCCAATAATCAATTGTCACTATAATGTATGATTTCCTATTGTACATCGATGTGATGGGCCCAATAAAACCAATTCTCCAAATGTCAAATATCCCTTAATGATTGAAGAATGTGGTCTTCTCTTGATCTTCTAGTGTAATGCAGATATGATTATACCTGTTGTACCCATTAAGGAAGCTATAATATTAGTGTCCTATAATGATATCAAGGACTTGGTCAACAAATGATAGAGGAAAGTGGTCCTTGAATGTTGTTGAATTCAATAATCAGAAGTCAATGCAAACCCTTCAATAGCCACCTTTCTTTGGATCAATGACTAAGGGATTGACCCATTCACTGTTTTCTATTGGATAGATGAATCCTACTTTTAATATTTTCTCCAATTCTTGTTAATCACTTCTTTGAGTTTAGGATTCAATCTTCTTTGAGGCTGGCAATGTGGTTTGACAACTAGATCTGTATAAATTTGGTGTTGACATATGTCTGGATCAAAACCTATTATTTCATCATAGGACCATGCAAATGTTGTCAACCATTTATTCACCACTTCCAATCTCTTCTATTCTTTATCAAGATTTACATTAATAATTATCAGTTTCTTATTATTCAAGAAGGAATACTCTAGTACATCTAGTAGGACTTTCAAGTCTGAAGGTTCTGGTTCATACTTGTCTAGAATTTCTAGTTGTTGCCACTTGATGTCTTCTTATTAGTGTGAGTGTACATAGGGGTGTTTCTTCCTTAATTAATCTAACTCATTAGCTTCTCCAACATAGACACTTATAATTTGATTAGATGGTTCATTTATACTTTAGAATCTATCTCTTTTTCAGTAATTAGTAACAGGGTGCCTTCTTATTTGGTGGCTATTGCATACAGGTATTATTGCACACACATATCTTCTACACATCCATTACATGTTGTATTGATTTCTTATTTGATGGCCCAAATTTTCTACACACAATTGCACCTATTATCATTGTATGCAATAAATGGAACTCAGCATCTCTCTATGATTCTAGCATCATTTTCC
Source organism: Gnetum montanum (assembly GCA_015680685.1). Lineage (NCBI taxonomy): Eukaryota > Viridiplantae > Streptophyta > Gnetopsida > Gnetales > Gnetaceae > Gnetum > Gnetum montanum. The sequence goes on from MNCI01010956.1 coordinate 281,988, forward strand.
TTAGAAATTTCCAAGTACAAGTTTCTAATTCCTAACTTAGCATCCACAATGCTAAGCCATGATCTTCCCATGATTATAGGAAACCTTCCATTATTTTTTTCCCACATGTATCACTAAGAAGTTAGTAGGGTAAGACTAGCCACTTATGGTGGTAATGACACCATCCATATATCCTAGTGGAATAGTGATTGACTAGTCTACAAGCTCTAATCGGATGTTGCTCTTTTTTAGTGAAGGAAGATTCTAGGCTTTGTACATATCTTGTGAAACCAAGTTTACTTCTAACCCAGAATCTAGTAGAGCTTTACATGGTTTATGTCCTACTATTTAGAGATATACTAAGAGACTTCTAGGATCTATTCTCTTCTTAGGAAGTGATCCTACCTTCATCCAATGTGTGACAATTTGAGTGAGCATGACAATGATCAAATTCAAGTCTATAAAATGTGGAAGTTTGGTATTCCCTTGAGGAGTATGTGTTTATGGGATTAATATGGGTGAAGTTCCCATCTTTTGAACCTTTTTTGGACCTGTTTTAAAAAATGGATGTTTCTTGGATCTAGGTTCATTCATTATCACATCCTCTTGCATATTTACTACCCTAGTAGCATTCTTTTGTGGTAGTTGTGATGGTAGATATCCTTGCATAACTGGTGGTGGTATTAGTGGTAGATAATTAGGAGGTTGAATTGATGAACTAGTTATTGTTTGATATGCATAAGGATTTGGGTTCATTCTTGGAGTAGTGGACTTGTAATACTTTGGTGGATAGTAGTGAGAGGAAGTATGGACTAAAGCATTTCTTAGAGAGATTGGACATTGAACATAATATCCCTAAGAATCCGATTACCTATATGGATATTGCTACCATGATAGTGGCATTCTCCATGGTTGTGGTTGTTACCATTACTATTGGTATTACTCTTGTGGCTGAGGATAGACTTTGCTTGGATAGTATGATAATTGGAATCATTGTGGGTAAGGTAATCATTTTGGCATTTTCTTCTTAACAAATCTCAAGTTAAGTGCATATGTCCCAAACTCTTGCAAGTGGGCCATGATAGGACAACATTCCTTAGGATTTTTATATTAGCAGACTTTGCATCCTTTTTCATCTTCTGAACTAGAGTTGATAATTCCTCAACTACAACAACTTTTCCTTTGTGTTTTTAATTCTCTTGTTAGTTATCTCTTCTTTTCTTATTTTCTTTGTTCTTGTTTGGCAATTTTTTAGCATTTTCCTCTACTATCTTAAGTGTAATAGCAAATTTTTTATCCACTAAGTCCCACATTTTTTGTACCTTTTTTGCAATGTCATTGAGTGATTTCTAAATAGGTAGAGCCTTCTTTTGAATGACATCCTCTAAATTTTCATCTTCTTATCTATTACACATTCTAACATCTCTTTTTCTTATTGTAGGATCTCGATTGTATTCTGTAGCTTATTTCTATTTCTTCAATTCTCCTTCTTTAGTCATATGAGCTATTAATCCATGTAATCTTTCATGGGCATATACGCCACAGGTTTTTCTAGTCTTGTTTCTTAACCCATCAATAATATGCTTTAGTTGTTTCCTTTGCAAAAATCCATAGCCTAGGCATCTATGTAGGAATGAATAATATCTGTCCATTATCATGTCAAGGTATTAATGTGTCCTTTTCTTTCATCCTTGGATTTGTTTCCTTGAATTGGACACTCTTGAATAGGTTTGATACCTATCATTGAAGAGCTCTAGCATGGTATTCTATCTTTAGATTGATTATGGTTTTAAGGATTGGTACCAACTTTTTGCTTCCTTGATAAGAGTCCTGGGAAACAACCTTAAATTTTGCCAATCACTCTCAATATTCTAAAGAACATAGACATTGTGGAATGCTTGAAGATGATGTTGTGGATCTACATTATATCCACCTTCAAATTTGGGAATGTTATTCATGTCTAGCCACTTTATGTAACTATTCTTTATGTGCCTAGTAGGGATGTAAACTACTTCTCTAATGTTACTCATACTACGAATGTTCATTAGGGGTTCTTCATGATTGTTGGGTTTGTAGGCTTTGTTGTAGTTGTGATTTCTACAATTCTCATAGTGTCATTCCCTTTCTTCATGCTTGATTCTATCTCTTCATTGTTCATAATAATCTTCTTCTTCATTAGGATACCTTCTTCGATATTCATGTATCTCATGATTCCTACGTCTTTCCCTATCATAGTTTCTGGGTCTTCATTCTCTCTTGTTGAATTCTACTAATGATCATGGGGAGGAAGAAAAAGTAGTTGAAGAATGATGCTAGTCAATTCTCCTTCTATGATTCATTGTATTTTGATTCTATGAAAGCTCTAGGCCTTAAGTTCCACCTAGGTTTTGGAGTCTTTTGCATCTCTCCTAGATGTTTCTACAAGGGCCAAGTACAATTTTATTTTGATAGGTTCCTCTAAATGGATTATAGGTGTCTATGAATGGGATTCATGGGTTTGGTGGAGTTTCTCCATTATGAATGTATCATCATTGATTTCTTCTAAGACAACATTGTGGATTACTTTCTTTCCTTTGTTATTCTCATGTCTTGTCTCAATGATAGCATCCCTTCTTGCTTTTGTTTCTGTGGGTTGATATGACTTGGTCATGTGTTTAGTAACATAATGTCCTTCTTATGCATGGTCAAGGTTCAACCTCATTAAGGTTGCCTAAAACATTAATGGTGTTGAATGTTCAAGAAGCAAAACTATGTTGCCTTGTAAATATCTCCACCTTAGCTATTCATCCTAGTGGAAGATAAATGTAAAGTCAATATAATATAGATTTGTATGAGCATATGAAATTCTAGTTTGCATGGGTGCACTCTAGTCTTCTTCATCATATCTTTTTTCATGATTCTTTTGAGTTTATTTAGCAAGTGGTGACTTTTCCTTAAGTGTAGAATCCATGTTACATGTTTTACACTCTTAATTGTGTGTGTGTTAAAAGATTGATTAAAGATATAAAAGATAAACCTTGTGATTCTTGATACAATTAACTCTATAAGATCAACTACTAAGAAAACATTGACACATCCCTAGCGACAGCGCCAATGATGAGCAACTGGGTATCCCAACACTCTACCATACAAGTCATGAGTACACACATGTGACCAAATCGTAATTCATCGATGGCCAATGTAAGTATGCTAGAAGTTGATAATTGATTTGTGATCATTATCTTCCCACTTCAAGTTATGGAAGTGCAAGTATATGGTTTAACTGTAACTGAGGCATATGATATCTTAATGGTGTCAGCTCTTATTACTCCTAAGTGTAAACATGTTGAAAGTGAGAATAAAATTTAAGTTTAAGTGATAACAGAAATGCAAGTCTAGTCTATCCTATGGTGATGAGCTACCATTCCTGGCTTCTCGTAATCATTTTAAGCTCATGTAATCATTACTAGTTTACCAAGTGTTATGCTACTGAGTGAATCAAGCAATAACATTACCAAGATTAACAAATGATTATACTTATATGCTCAAAACTAGTTGTACTCATTCTACCTTACTAATTTATGAGTAGCAAGTAGTCCCTCTTCTCAACCATACGAATCACAATCATTCACTAGCAATCCAGTTGAATTCCATTAACTTAGCCTCTAAGTATATCGATAACAAAGATAGTAATGTGAGAATTATGATCGTTGTCTTCTTGGCTTTTACTTATATAAGCTCATTTGTATGGTTAAGTTTAAGCCAAGGTACATGACATTTGTTTATATTTTATATTTTATTTTATTTTATCTAAGTATAAAATGAAGATAATTGATTGAAAATTAACTAATTATCTAATTCCTTAATCTAACTAGCCTAACATAAGCATCTGGGCTCACTTTCCATTTGCATCTTGAACTCACTTTAATGCTACTAGGTTACCAAGTATCTATCACTGTGCATACCAAATAGCCACTACTGTCATTACCAAGCATTAAGTAGTATGTTTAAAGTGGTCATACTTGTGTGTTATTATTAAGTTTGTTAATTAACTAACAACATGAATGTACAGTGCATGAATAATAAAGTGCTTGGAAATAAAAATTAATCTATTCTAAGAGTTACAAGGAGTTCTAAGAATCTTGTCTTTATTACCATCACATTAGAGTGTTCAAGTACATTAATGCTCAAATAAGAATTTGTACAATCCTTGAAGTCCTACTACAAGCACTTAGAAAATATTCTAACTCTAGGCTAGGAAAACTACAAGACCTCAGCTATGCTACTAACTTAACATTACATAAATGCACTAGGTACATGCATTTATATAAGCTAAACTAGACACTATGCCGATGCATAAAATCAAGGGTAGATGGGGCTATGTCAATGAGGCTACGTTGATGCATGTCCATCGACATAGCCAATCGAATGATTCGTCATACCCCCATGATTGAGTAAAAACTCATCCTCAAGAGAATAAAAGTAGGATCAAGATTCTTACAAAATGGAAAGGTATGGAATATTAACTAACTGACTCTGAGTGTCAAATTGTACAAATACAAAAATTACAAAAAAGGGTATTCTTGATAATAAAATTAAACACCCTTACAAAAATGGATGGCAGGAATCCTCTGGTTTCTAAAGATTAAGTGAAGGTCAAACAATTCTAGGAGGTGGAGGCTCCTGGAATGCTAAAGAACCTTCACTAAGCTCTAGCACTCATGGTAGTGGTAGTGGCTATGGCTGAGGTTGTTCTACTATGGTTTCTACTTCTAGTGGAAGATGAAAAGCATCCAATAATGCTTTCATCTTCTCCTTCTTACTCCATGAATCTTACATAGTCCATGTAACTTTACCAATATGAGTTAGTATGGAAGAATCCCACAAATAGGGCATTACAAAGAACAACTCTTTAACATTGATAAACCATGCTACAAATTATTTTCATTTTATATTGAACATCTTTACTAGGTTCTAAAATTTGTTGTAGTCATTCATTCTTCTGGCTAGGTTTTTAGCAATCACTCATTGATTTGTGAAATAGCTCCTGAGAACTTTAAGCTTGTCATTGGTTATCTCCAACTTTTATTTTATTTCTTTATGATGCTTGAACTTAGCCTTGTAGAGGTGGTATGAGCTAGTCACTTTCTTTTCTAATTCAGATCTTGGTCTTCCTATTGTTAGCCTCTCTAGGTGTGCATAGCGGATGTTGGTGACCTCCATGTACTCAATCATTTCTTCTATCTACAACTTCTTTAGGTGGATTTTTGCTTTGTTTTAGGCATTCAAGCCATCAAAGATCAGTTGCCATACATCACCTCTATGTTGGAGTTGATGTAGAGCCTCATTCATCATCACCTTGACCAATTGGATTTCTTTTTCATTCACCTCCTTGAGGAGTTCCACCTAGTCGTAGTGAATTTTCACTTTTTCGAACTTTAGGAACTCATTCTTCTAGGTGGCTACCTTGAAAACCAATTTTTGGTAAAGTGCCTAAACTTCCTCCATAGATAAATTTTTATTCTTAGCTGCCAACCTTCTTAGGTCCATGTTCACCTTGGCGAGTCGCTCCTACTTCTTTCTCACAAATTCAACCATTTAGTCTCTTTGCTCCTCGACATTATGTAGGTGATGGATGTTCTTTGTAAGGTTCAAGTTCTCCTTGTAGACTTACGCTAAGTCCTTATTGGTGTTAAAGACAAGAGTCTCTGATAAGGATCCATTGAAGACTAACATTTCCTTGGCATTCTCAACCTCCTTGATTTTGTTTCAAAGCTACAAGAAAGCTTCATCTCTTGTGATATCTTGGTTAAGACTGGTAAGATCGATGAGATAGGCTTGCAGTTTTGCAACCTTAGTAGCCAACCAATAATTTTTGATGGTGGGTACCTCAAGTTGGATGTTGGCAATGCTGAGCTTGCCCTTGATCTCCAACAACTTCGACTGGGTAGTAGTGATCTCTTCTAGGAAATCAAAGATCTTCAAAAGTAGTTGTCTAGTTTTCACCAATCAATCCAACACTTCTTCATGTTGGATTGCACTAAGTCTTCCACTTCTTGCTCCTACAGAGGCCTAGACATCTTTGAGTGCAACTATGTCTGACATGGCTACTGCAGGAACATTTAGTGCTTCTACCACTCGATCGACCACCACTTCTACTATTATTTCCTGTCCATGGTGCTGCATCCCTAGGACAATAGCTCCCTTGCCTTTCTCTAGGTGCACTAAGAGAGTCGTGGAATTCCTAGAGATTTCTAGGAACTCTTATTTTCCTAGGATGGATACCATAACTTCTTAGGTACTTAGAATCATTCTTGCAGGTGCCTAGATTCATTTGGTTGAAAACAACAAGGTAGTATCCTCTAGCCAGTTTATGATTCTAGTCCCTTTGTTGAGATGGCTCAATGCTGGCCAATAGAATGATGGTTCTCCACCACTTGCCTACCATTGTTATTGCTATAGTAGCTATTCATGAAGTTTTCTCATTTGTTCAATAATTGTGTGAGCCTCTAGTGTTGTCTCACTAGTAGGTGGTGGTGGTGGTGGTTGCTCTTCCTCTTGCAGCTTGGCAGTTGCCTTGTCCTTTATCATCTCCTACCAAAATGTATCAGGAACATTATGGAGTGTATCATTGGTGTTCTAGGCTATGCTTCTCCTTCTATAGAGTTTATGAATTAGGCATGGAAAAAGGAGTTTCTTTCTTCCTTACTCATTTTCTTTGAAGCACTTCTTGATCTTGAGGAAGATAAGCTAAGAAAGGTTGATAGGGAACTTGTCACTTAGAGCAATGCACACACGTGCAAAGAGGACAATGACCTTGTTAGGCCTTACCATTGGGTTCAAGTGATAGGTCACTATTTTGAAGTAGGCTCCTTCTGCCTTAGTGAGTGCATCATATTTCTTACAATCCACCCCATAGCACCATTGGACTCATTTATTTTTGGCATCTGGGCTCGCTTGAGTGAAAAATTTCACTAGTGTTGCCCCTATGTCAAGTAGGACAAGGGCCTCTATGATGGCCTTAGTTGAGTAGGAGACATTTATGTCCTTTACCTTCACTATGTCATCTGCCTGTCTATTGTTCTAGAAGAGATAGGTTTCTCCCATGTACCATTCTCCACTAGAAGAGAGAATGGGCCACATGGGAGACCCCTACAATTGTGTGCAAACTTCCTCTGGTGCCAACTCTAAGAAGGGACCAAAGCTATGTTCTTAAAGAATTGAACTCTAGACCTCCTTGGAAAAAATTCATTCAAGGAATAAATGTAACCTCCAAATTAGGCTTAGGCCTTGGTGCCTCATCCTATCGTGATTAGCTAGTCTTAGCTATGGGAATTTGATGGATAGATTCCACTTTGGACTCATTCTAAATACATCCCATTGCATGGGTCTTTGCTTCTTTTTCTTGGGGCTATTATGGTTGCTGATCCCTTCCTCCTCTTGGCTGCTTCTCCCTAGGCTTGGATGGTCATTATTCTTACAGTCCCCTCTTTGGTACCATCTATGATCACAAACATAGCCAAGGATTAGTGTTTAATGTGTAACTTTTACTACTCTTAATACCTTTCTTCTTTTGGACAAGTTACACTTAGGTTAGTTGTCATCATGATAGATTAATTATTTTATTCATTTAGCTATCTGAGTTTGTTGATGAGGTTTTAGTGTGTATTAGTGATTTTAAATATTATTTTATTAGTTAAACCTTTGGAAGTTAGAAAAATTTTTCATTAGAAAGCATGAATTTGTAGCCTCCACAACATAAAGCTCACCTTTAGTAGCTTGAGAGTGGAAGAATGAATTGATTTGGACAAGCAATTTAGAAGCTATAGTGTTGGAAGGTGCTCTAGGCTTAAAAAAATCCAAAAAATCCCCTAGTATTGTGATGCAAATGTGCAAAAATGGCTAAGTGTTTATGCTTATATAGAGACTTTTTGCATTACATTGATAGGGATATGTTGATGCATCTAGCTGCATTGAAGGGGATGTGTCAATGCATCTAGCTATGTTGACAGGGATGCATCAACGCAACCTATTGAAGCAATTTTTTCACATTAAAAAAACTATGTGGAAAGAGTTTGATGATGAATATGAATTCTAGAATAAGGACAATCATTGAAGAGGGCTTGAAATTGTGTTGGGAAAAGGAGACTTGGATGGAGTTTAATTGTCAAGGAGTGAAAAAATTAGATGTTTTGAGGTGAAAAAAATATTTTTGAAGGTAAAATAACAATGGGATAAGAAGTTTAACCATCTAGACTAAAGAGTATGCAAGTGGGTCCTTCCCATAGTAGGCTCATGCCTTTAATGCCCTTGCATGTCCTCATACTAAGGATTCCATATGCATCAATGATGAGGAATGACTATGAATTGTTAAAATCAAATCACATAAGAAATAACCAAGGAATTAATACATACCAAAATGAACATATTGATTAATCATGATAAGAGGTAGTGGGATGGTAGATGGATAGAATTGATGATGGGAGAGAGGATATGGAATGAAGTTTCTCATCTTGGTCACATGAAATTCTTTGTGGATTTTGTAATTAAGGCAACCTAGTATTGTCCCATTCGTAGTTGGAATCAAGTTCATCCACTTCCAGTGACTTCGCATTGGTACATTGAGATTGTTTGACCCCTTAGAGCTCATAAACATCCCCAAATATCACACACCATTCCAATTAGAGAAGAAAAGAGAAGTAGGAAGTGAAGAGGGTCTTAGTTAGAGGGATGCCTTTAGGCATGGGTAACATGTCTTTCTAGCCTCATAACCAATGCTTGTCGTCCATTAATTTTTCCAAGGGATGTGCTTTGAATTTCCATGCTATTTTATTTTATTTTATTTCATGAGAACCACACCATGCAAAGACATTGCTTTCTATTATTAGTCAACGTTAGGAATGGTAAGGAATCGATGAGAATACCCATAACACTCTAGATGGTAGGCAAGTACAAAAGGTGATAAGTCCCCTTGAAGCCACTCCCTTGTCAATTGAACTTGATTCATTCCAAGTCTAGAAAATACCAAGGTCATTGGTTTTTTAAAATTTCTTGTTAAGAAAGGACCTCATGCTTCCTAAATGAGAGAACATAATGGAGTTGTTGGAATAGATGGATGGCATGAGCTCACTACATGATATCATGAGAAAATCAAGGTTCCATTAATTAATGTTAAAATTAAATGATGAAATCCAATCATTAAGCAATCAATTTAAACAATAAAATTTAATTAACCACCATTGATCAGTAGTTGTATTCGACACCAAAGTCCTAATGGCAATGAAGAAGAAAAAAGACATGTAAGAATATCCAAATAAAGCAAAATATAAAAGAAATTGCGAAATGTTCAAGAAAATGGAAAATGTATAAAAATGATGTAAAACAAAAAAGTTGAGAAATTAAGAAGCTACTTATAGGATGTTAGTATGGATGCTCATCTCCCCCACAACTGAGTTGGAAGGGAGAAATTTGAAAGATTGAGCATGCTTGGCCATCAGTTGAGGCATTATTCTCATTGGTTGTTCTTGCCCCTAGGAAAGGTTTAGGTTGCTGCATGTTGACTAATAACCTTTTTTTTGAGCTAGCAAGATGATAGATCATCATGGCCCCAGATGGGAAAGTTTCATGTATAATGTAAGGGCCCTCCTATAGTGTTTGAAATTTAGTACGTTGAGGTACATGCATGCAGTTTCAATAGAGCACCTTATCTCCTGGTTAAAATTTCATTTTCCTTATTCTAAGGTCATAGTGTTGCTTGCTTATTGTCATGGCTTTATCCATGATTGTATGATAGCCATCTATCCTCTTCGATAATGATTATGCTAGTGTTATGTGCAATATGGTGTGTGTGTCCATGTGCTACTCTTAGCATGCACAAGACTAACATTTAAGGAAAGTTGTCTTGTACCCCATTCCTCTCCTCTAGTGTAGCACATGTTGACCATCTAGCAGAGGAAGTGTAAAGGCTTCCCACTCAGTTGTCTACTAACTTTGTTTAATTATAGGTGGAACTCATAGGAGCCCAAATGAGCATAGAGAGGGAGAGTAGAGGAGGGGAAAATCTTTAGAGCTTAGTTACTATATATTTCCATGTATAGGAATATGGACTATTTATATTTGTATGAAACTCTTTGTACTCTTATATATGTGATGATGATGTTTATGTGTTTTTGTATCTTGTGCAAATAGTGCAAATTTTTGGTTTATGTAGAGATATTTAGTTTTTTCATTGTAATGCATGTTTAGTTTTTCATGTGGCATGAAATCTTGTGTAGTTATACCTTCCTTAATATAACGTACACATCATTAGTTTTTACTTTATCATGCTTTTGTTGTAACATTACTAGTGATCCTAGACATCACCTTGCCCTAGTTAGGGCAGGATGTTACATGCACCATTTTACCAAGTCATCTGTGTAACTCTTGTAGAGGTTGCTTTGATGTCCATGAAGTTCTTGGCCTAGTGAAGAAACTATTATTTCTTCTTGTTGTCCCATCCTTGTGACATCTCCTATATGAGTAGATAGAAGAGGATATGGTCATACCAGTTTGTTTCCTTAGGATCTTAATCATTAATAGCATTAACAAAGAGGAGTTTATCAACAAATTGATCAAATAGTGAACCCTCATCCTCTTTGCTATCCCATCTTAACCAAGACAAGTGGTCAAAAACCACATTCTTTGTCCCCTTTTGGTCAATCATCATTAAGTCAAACTCTTAAAGGATCGCTAGCCATCGTATAACATGAGGGCTTATCGTTGGCTTATTCATTAGGAACCAAATAGCATTATGATCAATGTGCATAAAAACCTGGTATCCAAAAACATAGTGTCTAAATTTATCTAAGGTGTAACCACTTCCATGAGTTCTTTTTCAATGGTAGTGTAGTTCAGTCGTGCACTCACAATACTCTTACTTGCACAGTGGATGTAATATGGACATTTCTAATCATTCATCTATGTAAGCACAGCCCCCCAAAGCATAATTTGATGCATTAGTCATGATGTGAAATGGCTTAGACCAATCTGGTGCTCATAGGATTGGAGTTTCTATGAGTTTCTATTTTAATTATTGGAATGCATTCTCACATTTCCTAGTCCAAATAAATAGCACACCTTTCTTTGTAAGTTCCACCAATGACTTGGAAATCTTTGAGAAGTTTTTAATGAAGCACCTATAGCAACATGTATGGCCAAGAAATGACCTCACATCTTTTACTATCTCTAGTTATCTGGTTATTCCTTGAATGATCCTTACTTTTTCTGGGTTTACCTCGATCCCTTTGTTTGAAATTCAATGTCCCAAGATAATGTCCTTTTGGACCATTAAGTGGCTCTTCTACCAATTGAGCCTTAAATTTATCTCCACACATAATTAAATAACTTACTCAAGGTGGTCTAAGGCTTGCCCAAAGGTATCCTCATAGGTAGAGAAGTCATTCATAAAGGCCTTTATCTCACTACTGATCTATTGTTGGAAGATGCTTAAGACCAATTGTTGGAATGTTGCAGTAGCATTACATAGTCCAAAGGACATCTTCTTGTATGCAAAAGTTCCCTAGAGACGTGTGAATGTTGTCTTTGCCTAGTTCTCTGATGCTATCTAGATTTGGTTATAGCCACTATAACCATCCAAAAAACTATAGTAACAATGCCCCATAATGATGTCCAACACTTAGTTCTCAAATGGAAATGGAAAATGGTCTTTGTAAGTTGTCATATTCAACAACCAAAAGTCTATATAGACTCTCCACTTTTCTCCCTTTTGGTATAACAACAAGTGGGCTAACCCACTTGCTATTCGCAATGAGATAGATCAAGCCTGCTTTGAGAAGTTTTTCAATATCCTCTTTGACAATTTTCTTAAGCTTTGTGTTCAAGCATCGTTGTGGCTACCTTTGTGTTTTGATGGAGGAGTCTGTGTAGATTCTATGTTGGCATACCTGAGGATCAATCCTTATCAACTTATGATATGACTAGGCGAAGGCTGTTGGCCATTTTTGACAACTCCCAACAATTTCTTTTTCTTTTTCAGAGCAAGTGTAGCATTAATAATTACTAGCTTGCCATTGTTTAGAAATGCATATTCCATTCCTACCGATAGAGCCTTTAACTCAATGGGCTCTTACTTGAAAGTTTCAAGGATCTCCAACTCTCCTAAATCTATTTCACCTTGTGCATCAGAGAGTTGACAATGAAGTCACTCCAATTTATTTGTGCTTTCAATGTGGGAGCTAGTGAGGCTCTCAACTAGTTCCATGCACATTGTTGATCCAACCTCATTATCAGTTATTAGCCACTAGATACCCTTTTGTTTAGTGGATGTTGCATACATGCACCTTTGAATTTTTGTAGTATCTGAATACTGATTGCATGCTTGAAGTGATGTGCCTTCAATTATTCACAATCTTTGCATGCAATGACACCCCATGTCACTATACGCAATGCATGGAAATCTCTTTTTCTCAATCTTTCCAAACTAATTTTCCTTGGAAATTTCCAAGGAAAGGTCTCTGATTCCCAGCCTAGCATCAATGGTGCTCAACCATGCCCTTCCCTTGATGATAGGGAAGTCCCCCTTGCAATTTTCCATATGGATCACTAGAAAATTGATAGGATATGACCATCCACAAACAGTGGTCATGATATCCTCTACCACTTCTAAGGGAATAGTGATGGATTGGTCTTCTAGCTCTAATCTAATGTTTCTCTTTTTTAAGGAAGGTAGGTTTTAGGCTTTGTACATCTCTTGTAAAATTAAGTTAACTCCAGAACTTGAATCCAAAAGAGCCTTACATGGTTCATTTCTGACGATTTGCAAGTAAATGAAAGGACTCCCAAGATCAAATCTCTTCTTGGGAAGGTGGCCAACCTTGATCTAATTTGTGACTACATGAATCAACATGATAGTATGTAGCTAGGGAGCACTTTGGTTTGAAGTCTACTCAATAGGGATTTCAAAGGTTGAAGTAGCATGTTTGGTAGCCACAAGTGTTTGAGAGGACTTCATGGGGCTATTGTATTTGAAGAACGACCTCTTGCAAGGCTTAGATTCAAGACCACTCGACTATGGAGCTAACTATAGGTTTAATGCCCTCATGGCATTTCTTTACTATGGTTGGGCATGTATTTTACCCTACATAGATGAAGCATGTGGTAGAGATGTTGATGATGGTGGTTTAAGAGTGGATGGGTGTTGAGGAGGATAAAAGAAAAATGAAGACTCCCCTCTTGGAGAAGGTGCCCTATAGTACTCTGAAGGATAGTAGTGGTGTGGAAGGAAATGTGATTAGAAGAGTTATGTGGAGATACCAGCTGCTAAACATAATAACCATAGGGATTAGGTTGGTGATAATGATACTACTGCCTCAGAGGTGGCATCCCCCACTACTATGAGTGTTGCCACTTTTTGTGCTACTCTTGAGGTTGAGACAGCGCCCCACTCGGATAGTATGCTTATTGGTGGAATTGTTGCCGATAGTTGCCTTATGGAAAAGACAACCTCCTAGGTGCTTGTTGTTTTACCAATCTAGGATTTAAAGCATATATCCCAAATTTTTTGTAGGTGTGACAACATGGGACAACATCCCTTAGGATGTTTGTATTGATAGATGTTACAACCATCATCATTGGTGTCTGAATCTGGAACCTCCTCTACTGTTGTAGCTTTACCCTTATCTTTGTGATATTCTCATTCAGCATCTTTTTTCTTCCTTTGTTCATGACCACTACCTCCTTGATCTCTACATTCCTCTGTAATCTTCAAAGCAGTTTAAAACTTCTCATCTAAGAAGTCCCACATCTTATCTACCTTAGCTGAGATTTCAGTGACTAATTTCTAGATCAGCAAGGTTTTTCTCTACACCACTTCATCAAATGGTGCCTCCTCCTCATTCTCACAAAAATAGACCTCCCTCTTGCAAATGGAGGAGTCTCTGTTGTACTCCTCTACATTTTTCGATTTCTTTAACTTCCCTTCCTCTTTAGCCACCTATTCTATGAGCCTTTGGATTTGATAGGTCCTTAACTTAGACAGTCTTCATTGGGCAGAGATCCCAAGGGTTCTCCTTGTTTCAGTTCTGAGTCCATCTATAATATGATGCAACTGACCCTATTGGGAGTAGTTGTGGCCTCGACATCGATGCAACAGGGAGTAGTACTTGTCCATGGCTGCATCCAAGGACTCATGAGTACCTTGTTTCTAGCCTTGGATTTGCCTCCACAAATTGGATACTCTAGAGTACATTTGATACTTGTCATTGAACAACTCCAATATCGTATTCCATCGTCAAATAGATTTCAATTTCAAGAAACAATACTAGCTTTCTGCTTCTTTTATGAGTGTCCTCAGGAACAATTTCAGCTTTTACCATTCATTTTCCACATTTTGCAATGCACAAGCATCATGGAAGGCTTGCAAATGATTTTGTGGATCTGAATTATATCCCCCCTCAAATTTGGAGATATTGTTCATATCCAACCATTTGATGCAACTATCCTTCAAATGCCTGGTAGGAATTCTGATAGCCTTTGAAATATTTAACATGTTTCTTGTAGCTAGTAGAGGCTCATCATAGTCATAATGGTCTCAATGGCCTCTGTCATTACCATGATGCCTACAATGAGTTTTGATGTGCCTTTTGTCTCTATGACATTCTTCCCCTTGTTGTTCATGCCCCTATTCTCTATTGTCTCAACCTCTACTTCTCCTATAGGAGTTGGACAAGGAAGACGATAAGGATGATGATGAAGATGAAAAGAAAGGAGAATAAGCACTAGAACGATGCCTACTACCTCCTCGTCTTCAGTCCCTACCCCAATCATCTTATTTATATTTCTCTTAGTGTTTGTCATTATCCTTGCCTCTAGATGAGTGGCTAAGGTTGTTATCTTTTGAGGCCCCCTAATCCTCAGAACCATTCTTTTTTCCACCTGAGTTGTCCATAGTTGACTGTAACCTTTAGGTAAGGGTCTCCCCATCAAAGAAAGGGGAAGAATCAGTGTATTGGGACTAGCTTGAAAAGAAGTCCTCACCTTCTTTGTATGGTTGCAAGAACAAGTGGGTAGAAAACTTGTTGCCCTTTGAAGCCTCATATTGAGTTTCCATTTGTTGATCTTTTTTTCATTGGGCCTCAATGGGATGATAATCCCAATAGAGGTGATCTTGAACCTCATACCCTGCGTTAAGTCCAGTAGTGCCGAACTTAATTAGATTATTCAATAACATCACTGGAACATATTAGTCAGGAGGCAAAACAATGTTGCCTTCCATGTCCCTCCATCACAACTACTCGTCCTAATGTAGGATGAAGGTGAAATTCGAAGTGTAAGGATTTAGATGGGTGTAAACAACCCAAAACTGTTGGGGCACTTACATCTTTTGGCCTTCTTGCCTTTGATTGGATTCGCTTGTGAATGAATAGTGTGTAGTAGTGTGTAGTTGTTATATTCTTAATGATTTAGCATTAGTTATTCTTTACAATGTCTTTATAAGATTTTACTATCTTTCCTATGTAGTGCACTTAACTAGACTAAGTCCTTAACAACGGTGTCAATGATGCGTAGCTAGTCCCTCCACTCAACCATATGAATCATAAGTGTTCACCAATGATCCGATTGAATCCTATGGACTTAGCCCCTAAGTATACCGATAGACAAAGATAGTGATGTGAGAATTATGATTATTGTCTTCTTGGCTTTCCCTTGTGTAAGCTCATTTGTATGGTTAAATGTAAGCCAAGGCACATGATATTGAAAATTCACTAATTAACTATCTAATACCTTAATCTAACTAGCCTAACATAAGCATCTAGGCCCAATTTCCATTCATATCCTAAACTCGCTTTAACGCTACTAGGTACCAAGTGTTTATCATTGGGTGTACCAAATAGCCACTGCTAGGATCACCAAGCATTAAGTGGTATGTTCAAAGTGGTCGTACTTGTGTGTTATTATTAAGTTCATTAACTAACTAATGCATGGAAATAAACAGTATTCTATTCTAAGTGCTACAAGGAGTTCCAAAAATCTTGTCTTTATTACCATCACATCAAAGTGTTCAGGCACATTGATGCTCGAATAAAGATCTTTACATCAAAGTCCTACTAGAAACACTTAGAAAATACTCAACTCTAGGCTAAGAAAACTACAAAACCTCAACTATACTACTGAATTAACATGCCATAAATGTGATGAGTACATGCATTTATATATATGGTCAAAGTAATTGTACATGAAAACAAAATTTTGCTTTTGTAAATTATAAGATTACATATTCCCTAATAATGAAATACTAACCCCGAAATACATGTGATCATGTGCTTGGCCTTAAAAGAATGAAGATTCAACAAGGTTCTTCACAATTAACAAACCCAATAGAGCAAATACGGTTCTTCAAAACCCTACTTTTCTTATATTTTAGGGTTTATATGGTCTCCGAAAGATACCAACCAACCAACTCATTCAGAATCAAAGTGAAAGTCAAATCCTTTTCTTATATTTTAAGGTTTAAATGCTTGGATGAATCTCAATAGATTACACCTGCACCCGTGAAATCCAAATATAATTAAAACAAAAACAAAGACAAAAGAAATAATGAACCCCAACCTAAACCTCTATAAAAACTAAGTAAAGCAAAGCATGTTTATAAATATAATGAGTGGACTCTGTCAAGACAGCACTAGGAGAACCAGTAAACCAAAGATTTTTTGAAAAAGAAAAGGCATCCTTGTTTTCAGGGCATTGAACCTTCCTTTCTGTAAAGGCCTTGTAAGCTAACCTAACCAAAGGCCGGTGCCCTAGATTTTAAAGATAACTACTTACTTCATACAAGCTAGATTATTTGGGTGCATCATTGCACCAGGGTGGAAAACATATCAGTAACATTATTACAAAACTTTCCAGAGAACTTTGTAATCCAGGGAAGTTGAACGAAAAATAAAATTTGAAAACGCTTAGCATATATCAATGCTTATTCTGCCATCAGCATCTTAGCAATTACAATTATGACCATGTTCATCACTACAGGAAAAGGACTACCGGTTACCAGGATAACATAGCAACAATGAAATAGAACCAGTGAATCACCTTCACCCAGCGTTAAACGAAAAATATAGTTACTGTAAATCATGGCGTTTTTGCTCTGATTTGATGGTTGATCAAGTTATTTTGGTGCATCGTATTTTCCCGGCCCGATATAAAAGCAACTATATCTACTGACAAGCTACGGCAACTCATTATTGGAACATCTATGTTATATTACGTAGGGGAGCTCAAATTATAACCAGCAATCAAATAAGAACACAGTACTAAGAATTATATAGAGGCAATGAATACAGTTGGCTAAAAAAAAGAGAAATTGCAGCAGCAAAACATCAACATGCATATCTAAATATAAATGAAGTTTACAATAGATCTGGTATACTTTAAACCCTTAGTACATGGCACGTCATTGCAATCGTTACAGCCTTACTCTATCTACACAATGATAACTTGACGGGTATGAAACTATCTTACTAAACATCTCCTCTTGTAAAAGAAATCATACTTCCAAAGATATATTACATCATATTTAATTTTGAATGCTTGTTTTCATAAATGATGTCCTCGTATTGTCTCCAACAGGGCCAGTGTAACATTTGAACCAAAGCCCATACAACTAAAACACATGGGAAACAGCTGCGGGGTCAAAATCATTCTTAAATAGAACTTTAAAAAAGGCATTACCACTATAATAATCACATCGGTATCTACATAGTTCTGTATTGTGTACAGGTCACTGTAGATATTTAAGAATTCCCCATCTGATCAAACATAAAGCTCTGCAGGTACCTCAACAGGACACATTTAATCACTGAAAGAAATCACTCCATAAGCTTTTTCCTCACTGAACCTTTGAAGAAGTCAAACTGCAAGCATGCCAATTGCTGTCAGTCACAACCAAACACAGCAGAAGAAGCCAAGGATTAACATTAGCTAGTGGCATTCTATATGATAAAAGAATATCAATAAAACTGAAGTTGAAATTTTATAGGACAACAATCGGGCCTGCTATCTTATATGATCTTGAATGTTGGCAAGTACAAAAGAGGCATGAACAACAAATCAGTGTAGTAGAAATGCAAATGCTTAGATGAATGTTGAAGGTTACCAAAAGAGAATAATACAAACATTAAAGGAAGACTTGGAGTGGCTTTTATTTTAGATAAGCTACAAGAAAGGTGTCTTAAAAGGTTTGGGCATGTGCAAAAAAGCTTAGACAATGAGCCTACAAAGAAAGGTTCCTACATTATTGTTCTAGGAAGGCCACCAAAATGAAGACCAAAAAGACATGGGAAAAAAACA
The DNA here is from genome assembly GCA_015680685.1 of Gnetum montanum. Taxonomy (NCBI): domain Eukaryota; kingdom Viridiplantae; phylum Streptophyta; class Gnetopsida; order Gnetales; family Gnetaceae; genus Gnetum; species Gnetum montanum. The sequence goes on from MNCI01010956.1 coordinate 300,288, forward strand.
ATTGAAGATGATTTTTAAAAACTGCAAATAAACAAAAATCTAGCTCTTCATAAAGGCAAACGGTTAACAAGAACTCATGTAGCCAACCCCATTTTGTTGGGACAAGGTTAGGATGATGACAATCATGACTCATACTTAACAGTTTCAATACACAACAAAAGCAATAATTGCTAGTTATCCAAAACATTTAAAATTATACACAAAATTTCCTGATATATGTCTTAGTCGATACAGCAATGAGTATGTCCCCATTTCACAAGTCAGTTCTTATATCAAGTAAAAGCCAAGTATGGAAAAACAAACAGATGATAATCTGGAAATTGAGTGGCCTGGAAAAACAAACATGTAGGAATAGTAAAAATTACAGACCTATTTCCATCTGGATGAAGGTCATATTTGTTACAGGTTTCATCAACTGCCAGTAAGTACCCAAATGGAGTCAAACCCTGCCCAAAATGTAAAGCACAGATGAATCAATTCATTGTAAAAATTGAAGCAGTTGAATCCTTTGTATTTGTATCAAACCTTTATGATTAACCTTTACTGTGAGTAGAAATGTTGTAGGCTTATCCTGTTGTTCCTACCTCTCCTCCAATATCACCTTTTGCTCACTGTTAACAAATTCAAGTGCAACTATTTTGTACATGAACAGAAAAATAGGGGAAAATAGTGTGCAATTGTTAAATACACTAAAGATTACAGAATTATCAATTTAATAAATATAGTACAATCATCAATTTAATAAAGATGCTACAATATATTATAACTTATCAAAAAATTCTAACAAAATATTATTAGGTGGACATCCAGAATCCCATTTTCACTCCTCACATTTGTCTCTTTCCTAGGACGATGCTCTGTGGAAAATTACTCACTGGTCAATATCTTGCATAAAAGAACATTATAGAGGATCCAAGTTGTCTTATGCTTTTTAACAACAGCAAGTGCTGAATATGTTTTTTATAAATTGCCTGCTGTTTTAGGAAATTTGGAATGAGTTTAGGTGCAGTGTTCATACGTTACCACCGAACACAGCTATGTGTACTACAGTTTCATAATTAATACATGGACCCATGAACAATAAGAGCCATGTGATGATTTGGAAAGTGTTTAGCAACATCAGATGGTTCTGAAGTAACATGGTAGCAGAAATTTAGCTATGAGTAGTCCCCATCTGCAACTAATTCTATTAATGATTTTTTTGTTGACTTGGCAACAACATCATTATAGAAGACAATATGGTAACTGTGGACAATAAGCTAAGTGTGGAAAACACTCTCATGATTTATTTAGTTTGTGGTATGATAGAAACAAAAATTTAGAGTTTTTCAATAAAGGTCACAGAGCCCAACATCAGTGTAGGGCGTTACATTGGCTCTTTGAAGGGATGCAGCAAAAGCTCTTAGGAATTATAATTGGAATAATGTTGTTTACTTACATCTCTAGAAGACGAATGCAAATGTTACTTTATATGTTGTTTTATTTGGTCTTGTATAAATGGAATTATCTTTTTGATGATCCAGTCACTACAGATGTGGGGTATCAGTTTGATCCCAAAATAAAAAATAAAAATATTTCAATGTCCTTCATTCATATACGAAATTGCAACATGCGATACGAAATTTATGGTACAAGTTTTTAAACCATTATAATTTAGGTTACTCATGGATGCTATTATGGAAAACATAATCAAACGCATTATAGTATCACCAGACAATATACATGAAGACCAATTATTGCACATAAGAAAATCCATCATAGCATTAATCTTATTCAAGCAATGAGGCAGAGTGTAAACCTCAAATTGAAACTGAAACTAAATATATTTAATCATATCCACTAAGACCCTCTAGATCTTTTGAACTACACCAGATCATAATCCCTTTTACAAAACAAAACTGTTCATCTATCAAACATATAAGAGAAATTATAATTTCCAACTAATTACTAGACAACTTGACATTTGGAACTAAAATGCTCTCAAAATTACAAGTGAAAGCATTGTAAAGTTGCAAATGATTAGAAGGCTCTCACTCAACAAAAAATTAATATATAAATACAATATTTGAATTTGAGAAATTCAAAAAAAAAATCTATTTCAAACAATTGTACAAGCTACAGCAATAAAATCTCAAGTGAGATCATCTGAAAATCTTAGATGAAAGGATGGTACCACTGAGAAAAACTATGCCTACAAAAATGCAGTATTGAAAATTCAAATACAATACAAGGAATGCTGGTACTATATTTGTCAAGTTGCAGGTCAAAGCTTTTAACTCAAATAAACAAGTATAATATGCTACCGTTAACAACAATTGAATATGATTGAAAATCACAATGGCTAGATCAGTTTTATTGCCACTAAAACTTGTCTTGCAATACCCAAATCCTAACAAAGATGGAAAGCTTTTTGCCAGACAAACATAGCTGAGCAGTGTTTTTGCTTAAATGAGTTCATTTTAGGCTCAGAAAATTGTTCGAGAGAAGGCTTTGGAGAGACAACAAAATGAAGTGCAAAACCAAACAATGTTTCAATATTATTAGCAAAAAATTAGAGATGGCATACATCATGGAGCAAAACTTCTGCATGTAGGTATTACTATATCCATGCAAACCCTGCTAACTTGAGTTGAAATTAGACATAAATAACCTACTTATACTTCCCTCCGGTTCTGTTCAGAATTTTTCCATAACTTAGTGTTTACTATTACTGCTAGGCTACCACCTCAATGTTATTATACCAAATTGTGGAAATTTAGATACACAATCATTGAGACTAGAAAATAATGTCCAAAACCAAATACAACTAGCAAATACAATAAATAATCAACATAAGAATAAGATCACCATGGAAGGAAATCCAAGATCTATTCATGCAAAAAATACAGTACCCTGACCATACACTTTAATCTGCCATCCATGCATAGAACTGTAATGTTTAGATTTGCATGCAAACCATATATAAAAGTACATAAGGCAATAAACATCTAATGCTAGAGTCTTGGCAAATATCAGGCAGGGTATTGGAACCTGAAACTTTTGACTATATGTATCCTAGGACATATAGCCAATACAATACTTTCATACATGTAAGAGAGTATGTATTGTTGATGGTTTGAACGTTGCTCCCCTCTGAAATAGGGGCTATAGGAAGCATGGAGATCTAGCTTGAGTTACATACTATCTTAGACATCACAACCCTTTGAGAACTGCATAACCTTAATTCCTTGCATACTATTGTGCAAGGGTATGTGGGCAACTTAGGCTAAGGCTTTTGGTGTGCAAGTCCCCTACTCTATAGAGAAGGGGGTTAGGACTAGTTGGATGTACTAGAGTCTTATAGGGACAAGTTCTAGCTAGCTTGAGTTGTTGATGTGTCTTGTTGTATATGCCTGCTTAGCCCGTGATTCTAGTGTAAGTGTTGCTATTGTGGTCTTATCTCTAACATGTATTATCCTAGCATAGCTTATATGCTACTAATCATTGGACTAACTTGTGCTATGTATTTTTTTCATGTGTTCACAAGTATTGGTAACTACCGAAGCATAGTCCTCTCTTGATTCTACCCTTGATTCATTGAGTTAACCTTTGGTCCATGAGACTTTGGGTATTGCCATGCACGCTTGTCTAGAGGTAACAATAGAAGTTAGGCTGAACACAAAATATTGGCCAGTGTATGTCAATGAGCTAAGCCATAAGTAACAGCTAGATATCCAAGATGCAACTTTTCTCTAGAAGAACATCTGCTCCAAAATACTTGAAAATTTCCAAAAACATTCAAAGCACTTTTAACCAACAAAAAGGTAAACCATCTTGATGGCTAATACCATCATGAAAAGCATAGTAGCTATCATCAATGCATCTGATTCTTGTAAACAACAATGTCCAGACCAATGTGTGCCACAACTAAAGTTGTAACATCATTTTTAGAATCATACTTCTAAAATGCAGATTGAATCATGGATCATTTTCTTAAAATTCCAAAGACTGGATCGTTAATTGCTCAGAATCGTGAACCAGAATTAGCTAGAATTGCAATATTTATTAGATTTCTAAGAGTTTTCAAAAATACATGCAATTGTATTGATAAAACACATCAACCAACCAAAATTGCCTGTATTTACCCGAAACTGCCTAGAATCATGATGAAATGATTGGAATTATGATTCTTGCATCAATCCATATCACATTGCACTCAATTGTGATTCTGATTCACATTTCTAAGTATGATTATAACTAATGTGTCTTAGATAAAAATGATGCTTGGTTTTAGATCCCTTATAAACCAGGCATTGGTAGACATCAATTCTAGAGCCTTGCTATGCTAATGGACTTTCTAGTAGTCCATTCTCTTTTTTCCTTATACAAAATTTTCTCAACAGAAAACAGAAGCATGTACTTCATACGGAAAAATAGCCAATACTCTCATACAAAGGCCTGAAATCTAAAATTCTGAATACCAAAGGATTGATAGGTGACTAGGCCAACATTTGCATGTTACTGGTGGTTTATATATAGAATGGTGTCTTCAGCGTAATGTTCCATGATGCAAATAGTCCCAGCGATGTTGAGCCCCCTCACACCTTCCTCCCTCAATATAATTTCATGGCATTCATAACAATGATGAACAGGTAGGGAGAAAGTGGATCCCCTTTCTGTAATCCCCTAGTGGGGGAGTAAAACCCTCAAAACCTCCCACACAAATCAAAAGAGTAGGCACTAGTTTGCTGAAGATTAATACAAAGCTGCATGAAGTGTTGGTGAATCCCTTTTCTTAGCATGATTTCCTAGAGTGCCTACCATGGAACAATGTCATAGGCTTTTGCAATGTCGATGCACATACCAAGAAAGGAGGAACATTTAATGGAGTGGACCACTTCATGAAGCAAAAGAATCTCGTCTTGAATCAATCTTCCTTTAACAAATCCAGCCTAATGGGGACCAACCAGGGCAGGCATCAGAGGTTGCAAACAACACACTAAAATTTTCGTAAAGACCCTCAATAAAGTATTGCACACCTCAATCAGCCGATAATGGGAGAGTTGGGTGGGGTTAGGAATCTTAGGCAACATGACAATATGCGAACAATTAATTTCCTTACAGAGTTGGCCCCACCGAAGCATCAAATTAAATGCATTTAGCAAATTTTGCCCCATGACATCAAAGAATCCCTGAAAAATTGAATGGACCACCCATCAAGGCCCAGGGCTCTAGCGCCCTTCATGGATGTTATAGCACCAGAGAGCCACCATACTACTAGGAGCAATGAGAGTAGAGTTGTCCACTTCATTGAAAACCTTAAGGATAGGAATGGAAGGTGGGGAGGAGGCTCCTCCAGAGTAGACTGACCCCTAAAAATCAGCAATCTCATGAGCAATGTCCTATGGTTGATGTAGGCAAGTAGAACCTTTGAAATGCTATTAATCGGTTTACCCTGGCAATTTGCCATGGCCACTGCAAAAAAGAAACGAGTATTGCGGTCACCATCTTTAAGCCAACGAACCCGAGACCGCTCCCTCCAGCACAATTCCTTCTTAGCATCTAATCTCTACAGCTCTGCTAGTAGACTATGCTGCTCTTCATCCACATGTTCCCCATTCTCCTGTCTATCCTGGAAGCCAAACATTGTTGCAACCACCTCTACATCCCATAGAAAGAAAACTTTTGGCTAGTCTGCAAACTCTTTATTTGTTTCTTTAGGTCCTGAAGGCCTTACTTGAGGAAATCCCGAGGGTCAATGTCAATGGTAGAATACTAGCCCCAAATCTCCTCGACCATCGGCTACAGCCAAACTTTGGGAAGCTAGGACCTTTTGAACCTAAACAAAACTGGAGGAGGTGTCTAGGTGTTGGAAACTGAGCAGACCAAGGCCCAGTGATCCAATGCTTGTCTCTCACGACAATGGACAAAGACCTCATATCTTGTGAGCAACTTAGCATGCACACAGGCTCTATCAATGCAAGGCATGACGTGATCATGGCCATTTCTCCTATTGCTCGAAGTAAACTGGCAACCTTGAAGCTCAAGGTCTACAAGATTGCTTCTCTGAAAAAATTGCAGGAACTCCATACTACCAGGAGGCAATTCAGACCCCAAGTTGATGCCCACTTTCTCCCAAGGGTACAAGAACTGGTTAAAGTCCCCTATAACAATCCATGATTTTGGGTTAGGGATGAGTCATGCAACTCTTATGAGCTCATGAAGCCTACCACTCCATACTTGAGACCCATAAAAATTAGTGACCCACAGAAAAACTCATCCAGCACCACAAAAGGTTGTCTAGATAACATCACCAACCCACCCACTCTACCATGGCAATGCACAAAATGATAATAGCACCCCTACCATCATAGGTCATAATAGCTCACCGCATTCAATTTGGTTGTTTGCAGACAAACTAATGAACACTTTTCCTCTTGCAGCAATTCCCTAAGGGTATTTCATTTGTAAGGGGTACCTGTCCCCTACAATTCCAGGAGAGAATCTTCATATACCTCCTTGAGGATTTTCTGTGCCCCAAGGTCAAGATCAAGCTGCATCTTTTTCGTTCGCAATTGTATGTTAGAAGGTCAGCCTGGCAATTTCAGCTCCTCTTCCACGAGGAACCCCTGGGAGACTTCTGCAAAAATCATCTACACCACCAAATCAAACAGGGGCTTCAAAGAGCCCCACAACATGGACACCCAGCTACCCAAAGGAGGAAGCTCCACATCAATAGATCAAGCCTCCTTTACAGGAGTATCAACAAGACTTGCAGAAGCAAGGGCTTCCTTCCAACCCTCCTCAAACACCCTCCCACACATGCTCGAAGCCAACTTGGGCACCCAGCACCCACACAGCCCAACTCCACCCCAACAATAACCTCATCTACCATAGTGGAAGATGTAAGCAAAGGCTCAGCATGGGGAGGTACCAACAACGCCTTCCCCTTTCTCCCCACAACAAACCAACCACCCTCCCCAAGCCTCTTCGGGGCCTTTGGGCCCTTCAAAGTGACCTTGGAGCATACTTGACATTTGTGAGTGTGATGGTTTGTTTTTCCAAGGTAGCATGGGCCAATGAGTGCCCATGTGCTTCCCAAGTAAGTGCCAACTCAAATTGTAGCACATTCTCATACTCCACATTCAGATGTTCCTTGCCTAAAGGAAAATCCAGAGACACTTCCTTCAAGAGCTTATCGGGGGATAACGAGTCCCATACACAAAAGTGGACATAGCCTATGCATTCCTTAGTAGCAATAAATTTGAAGATGTCCTCCTAATGGAACATCAAACCTTGATTAATCACCTACTGTTGGATCCAGAGCATCAACTACCTTGGGCTTGCATCATGAACTCCAAGTACACACAGTGGGTTGTAGTGCCAGGAGACTCCCACGTGTGGAGAAATGTTTGCTCATGCACACAAGCTGCTCCTTGGGGGAATGATGGGTCTGAGTCCCACTAATACCATCAAGCTCATGTATCCTAACTTGGAAGGGTGGAGGCATCTCTAGCGGGGGAGGCTTTGGGAGAAGGTTAAATGCTTTGTGTGGTTAAGCTAGCAAGGTGCTCTGCCATTGTGTGTGGGTCTTAAAAAACGGGGGATAATTAATCATGATGATTGCCCCTTTTGTTCCATGTACACTGAGTCAGTGGCCCACCTTTTTCTGCATTGCCCCTTTGCTACCAAGGTTTGGGCAAAGGTTGGTATAAGGCTTGCACTTCGGGTTACTGGATATTCCTTCCACATCGTGGTGTTGTGGCAAATTTGGAAGGCTCGTAACACTAGGGTCTTCTAAATGCCTTTGTTTTCTTCTCCAACACAGGTTGTGGTTCTTGCGCGTAGACTATGGATGGAATCTACTATGGCTATGGGTGTCACCCAACCGTTGAGCCTAAGGTGGAGATGTTTAGCCAAAAACAATAGTTATGGGACCTCATTGTCCGTATGGGGTGGGCTGATGTGCTTCTGTTTTTGGTTGGGGAACCTAATTTCCCAGACCAAAGTTTCTTCTAGCATTGGCAAGAGGACATGATTGTTTTCCGTGGGGTCCAGATTTCCTTCACTAAGGAAGTGCTAGCAATGTACTTAGGGACACTTGTTGCAAGGGAGATTGTTTGGCTTGTGGGCAAGGGCCTACAAGATCCTCAAGGCTTTTTCGTTGGGCCTATTCCTAAGACGACCAGTGGTTAGGTTCCTTAGTTGATGTTGCCTCCTCTATGACAAGAGGCAGTGAAATTAGTGGATTATTACTTCATTCAATTAGGTAACACGTGGAAGCTACAAGGCACCCACTTCGTGTTTATGCGGTGTATGAGGGACACAAGGCTTGTGAACCTGCTAAACTTCTTTTTGGAGTTTCTACACTATCAGCACAAGGGGCGCCACTTTATGCTCATCTTGGCCCTTTGCTGTGTAGCTAGGCCTATGGAGTGTTTGCTTTGTCCTAGGCTGCTCACCCATTGTGTATATTCAGAGGAATGTTTGGGATGTTGTGCTTCTATCTAGGCCCTAAGTGTGGG